>PVLD010008409.1:0-84225 GCA_004027595.1 Dinomys branickii
ACTTTCCCACGTCTCGCCCCGGCAGCCTGGTCCGCCCTACCACATCTCCCCCGGCATCTCAGAGAAACACGCCCAGTTTAAACTTCCCAGCCGAGGTTCCGGCATTCACGCTCACCAAGTCTGTCTCGAGCTGGTGGTGTTTATTAAGGAGGTTCGCTCCCTTGCTGCTCACCCGGTCGCCATCTTCCCCGGATCCTCCTTTATCTCTTTTGATCATTGTTGGTTTGATGTTCTCCTTGTCTGCAAACAGAATAGCTACTCCTGCTTATTCCTGAGTTCCTGTTGCATAGAGTACTGTTTTCCATCCTTTGACTTTCAGTCTATGGATTTCCTTTTGAGTTAAATGCTTTTCTTCTATGCAGCATATTGTTGGATTTTGTGTCTGGATCAACTGTAACAATCTGTTTCTTATGATTGGTGAATAGAGGCCATTTACATTAATGGTTATTACTGATATATATCAATTTATCTTTGTCATGTTATTTTCCCACTGTTGGTTTTATACTTTCCCCTTCTGTTTAACTACTTACCTTGCTTGGTAGTTCTTTTTCTTTTTTGGTCTTGAGATGGTGGTCATTTTTATCTCTTTATAGAATATCTTTCAGTACTCTTCATAGGATTGGTTTAGTACTCATGAATTTCTTCAGTTGATCTTCATCATGAAAATATCTTATTTCCCCATCAATTTTGAAAGATAGCTTTGAGGTCACAGCTATCTAGGTTGGAAGTTGTTTTCTTTCAGGACCTGAAATATTTCACTCGATGCTCTTCTTGACTTGATGGTCTATGTTGAGAAGTCTGCTGAGATTCTGATGGGCTTTCTTTCATAAGTGATCTGTTTCTTTTCTCTAACAGCTTTAATATCTTGGTTTTTTGCTCAGTTTCTGAGATCTTGATTATTATGTATCTGTGTGTAGATTAATTTTGGTTATGACCAATTAGGGTTCTATATGCCTCACTTGTGTGTATATAAGTTTTTTGTCCCATGCTTGGGAAATTTTCTGCTATTACTGCTGCAAGTAGTTTTTTTTGTGTCATTCATATAGTTTCCTGCTCTTTCTTTGACTCTTATCAGCCTTATATTGTTTTTGTTTGCCTCATCTTGCAGCTGTTCAGTTGTTATTTGCTATTCCTTTGTTATTCTTAAGAGATCATTTTTTTCATGATCAGTAGCTCCAAATGCTGTCTTCAAGGTCTAAGAGTCTAACTTCCACTTCATTCAAGCAGTTCTTCCAGCTTTCAGTGGAATTTTTAATTTCATGAATGTCTCTTTGAATCTGTTTCATGCGTTCTAGTTCTTTCCTATACTGTACATTCAAGGCTTCCATCATTTTTCTGTGGTCCTCTATTTTTTATTTTTGTTTTCTCTTGATATGCTAAGCAATTCTTTCATCACAGTTGTCATTTCTTTTTTTACCTGAGCAATTATTTCTGACCTGATTTCCTCTATAGCCTGATATAGTTGGTCCTTTACTTCAGTTGCTATCATTTGAGAAATTTCAGATATGTGACTTTCACTTTCTTCCATGTTGATGTTTCCTGGACTTATTCTAGGTGAGGTGTTTGGCTGAGATTGCATTTTGCTTCCTCTTTTTGTCATTTTCACATCTCCTTAAGTTTCAGGGAATCAGGTTGCCTGAGATGGCAGCAGAAGGTACAGCCAGAGGATGCAGACACTCAGACAGCTCACCCAGGCTTCCTGAGTCCAAGGCACATCCAGCAGTGTCAGCAGGGGGTAGGGCTGGATGATCCAGGACCCTAGGCAGGTCACTGAGGCTTCCCACATTCAACGCCGCTCAGGAAAGTGGTGGCAGGGACGGGTCTGGAGGATCTGGGTTCCCAAGCAACTCACTGAGGCTTCCCGTGTTCAAGACCCCTGAATCAGGTCCACTAGAGCTTTCTTAAATGATAGCCTCAGAAGTAAAAAAGTAAATGGAGTTGGCTGTAGAAAAAATAATCCCTCATATAAAAAGAAATGACAATCAAAATGAAAAACATTTCCAGTGAATCTAAAGTAGACACAGAATAAAAAAAATGGAGGCACTTAGGAAAATGATGGAAATCATGAATGCCCAAGATAGGAAAAGAGCCATGAAACAGATTCAAGTAGATATCCAGGAGGTTAACAATTCCGTTGAAAGTATATGTAACGGACTAACTGAAGGCAAAAATAGAGTATCAGATCTAGAAGACAGACTCGCAGTTAGCAACCATGAATAGAAAGATATCTTAAAAATACCAAGGGACTACAAAAATTCAATCCAACGCCTGCAAGACAAAGGAAAGAAGAACCTATGACTGATCAGAGTCAATGAGAAAGCTGGAGATGGTGTAAATGACATAAGAAAACTCTTCACAGAAGTAATGGCAGAAAACTTCCCTAACTTGAATACATTTGTATGCTGAATTTGACATGCATTAAGTGAGGCATATAGAACTACAAATACCCCATGAGAAAAATAAATTTACATATATAATAATTAAGATTCTGGGACCCAGGACAGGTGAGCCCCCAACAACCTAGCAAGACCCTAGCAGGACACACATGATGGCCCAGGCTTGACCCCAGTGATCCAGCAAGGCACCACAGGGGCACACATGAGAGGCAGGTGGGACAAATGTAGTGGAAAAGTCCAAAGCAGCAGTAAGAATATAAGCTAGCAGTTGGTAAGTTAGGTGAACCAGTGTTGTGCTCCAGCACAGACACATAGACAGAAGGGGGAGGGTAGGCAGGGTCACCATTTTTTATCAAAGGGCTTGGGGAGAACATCAACAACAGAAGAGCAGTCCTAGCCCCCACATCCAGGGGCAAGATCAGCCCACTGCAAACTTGGGTGATGTATAAAGCACATTTCTGGGATCCAACTTGGACCTACTACAGAACTGTAGACATCAGAGAATCTTACTACTATTATATTATTCTGTTTATTTGATTTGTTTTCCTTTTTCTGTCCAGTTGGTCGTATTTAGTTTTCTTTTGTTTTGTTTTTGTGGTTATTTTTGTTTTTTTGCTTCTTTTCTTTCATAACTTAGATTTCTTACCATTTTGTCTTCTACTAATCTTATTTCTCTTTCCTCACCTATCAAGCTTGAGTTTATGATACTTTCATGAGAGTAAACATTGTCTCTTCTCTTTCTGGTTCCCTGCAATATTCCTTTGCTTTTTCTCCCATTCTTTCCCTCCTGTGTCCTCTAATTTCCTAAAACTTGAGTGATCATCCTTTGCCCTCCAGCCTTGTTCCTGCTATATTTGACCACTTCCGTCTCTCTATCTTCTCCTCTATCCCTGGTACACCCCAACAGGGTAAAATCACTCCACTAAGAGGAAAAATCATTGTATGCAAGTTCCTGGCATATGCTGGATTTTGTTATACAACTATAGAATTTGCTCCTGTGGTTAATGGTATCAGGTTAAGTTACCACAGTTTGTCAGTAGCCAGGCTGTGCTTGAGACCACTGTTATTGCTAAGTGCACTACTCTAGCCAGGATGATATACCTGTTATAATCAATTTTTCTCTCTTGTATGACAACAACTACATATAAATAAATGAAGTAGATAGTGTAATTGTATGGGGGGATAATCATCATAGTCCAGTAACAAAGGACTAGGTGCTGAGCCAAATAAATAGCAACTTCTCATCCTCAATACATTGGGAAAGTAGGTTCTTCAAAAAAGACACAACATCTAGAAGACAACCCTGATGAACAGACATTTCATAGGGTAGTGCTGATACTAGACATAAAGCTATCTACTATAAGAAATCTATAAACATCAATACAAAGAAAACAAAATAAAATAAAAATAGGAAATAGAAAATGACAAGACACAGAAGCAAAATGCAATCCCAGACCCTCAGCTCATCCAGGACAAGTCCAGAGCACAATGAGATAGAAGAAATCAGAAGCCAATGACTAGAATTTTCTGAAATGATAGCAACAGAAGTGAAAAAACAAATGGAAGAGGCTATAGAAAAAATAATTTTTAAGGTGCAAAAAGAAATGACAATCACAATGAAATACATTAAATCAGACTCTGATTTTAAAAATGAGGACCTCCAGACAATGATGGAAACCATAAATGCCTAATACAGGAAAGAAATGGAAATCATGAAACAGATCCAAACAGAAATCAAGGTGATTAAAGTCTCCATTGAAAGTATACACAACAGACTGAATGAAGGTGAGGATAGAATATCAGAACTAGAAGGCTTGGTTGGGGATAGTGACCATAAAAAGAAAGATAGCTTAAACATGGCATGAGACTATGAAAAATCAATCCAACATCAACAAGATGAGGCAAAGAAGAATGATATAAGTTTGACTGGAGACACTGACAAAGCTGAAGAAAGTGCAGGCCATAAAACACCTCTTCGTAGGAATAATAGAAAACTTTCCAAACATGGATGAAGAATTTAACATGCAAATAAATGAAGCACACAGAACTCTAAATGGCCATGACAAAAATAAATCTACACCAAGGCGTGTAATAATCAAGATTTTAAAAATTCAGCACAAGAACAGAATATTAAAAGCAGTTAGAGAAAAGATACAAATCAGCTATAAAGCAAAGCTTATCTGACCACAGCAGACTTCTCCACACAAACCCTCAGATCAAGGATGGCTGGGAGTGAAGTATTTCAAGCCCTAAAAGAAAATAACCCCTAATCCACATTGATGCACTCCACAAAGTAGTCCTTCAAAATAAATTGAGAATAATTTATTTCCATACAAAGAAAAACTGAAGAAATTTATGACCACCAAACCAGCTTTTCAGAATGCTCTGAAGGATGTATGGGAAACAGAAAACAAAGACCAGAAGCACAAGAACACCTATAGAAAGAAGCCACTACTCAGGGAAAGTAACTAAAAAGAGGAGAAAGGAAACCAACAACAGGAAAATAATATGGAAAAGGTAAGGCAATACATATAGGTTATAACCATCAATATAAATGGCCTCAACTCAGCAATAAAAAAAAGACTGGCACAAGATATAAAATGCAAGATCCAAACAATATGCTGCAGTCAAGCAACACATTTAATGCAGAAAGAAATTCATAGAGTGAAAGTAAAAGGATAGAAAACTCCATGAAAAAAAGCACAGAAACTCAGAAAAAAGCAGGGGTAGCTATTCTATTTGCAGACAATGGGAATTTCAAGCCAAGACTGATGAAAAGAGACAAAGAAGATCACCACATACTTGTTAAGGGAAAACTCTGATAAGGAGAGAGAGCAATCCTAAAAATATATGCACCAAATACCAGTGCATCCAACTACATAAAACAAATATTAACAGACATGAAAAATCAAATGAGCACTACTCCACTTGCACAATTAGACAAGTCAACTAGACATGAAATCAACAAGCAAATATGAGAATTTTTTTAAAAACTGAGAAAATGGACTTAGTAGAAGTCTACAGAGCGTTCCACACCACAACATCAGAATACACATTCTTCTCAGTTGAGTATGGAACATTTTCCAAAATATACAACATATTAGCCCATAAAACATGCTTAAGTAAATGCAGAGGAATTGAAATCATTCCATGCATATTATCTGACCATAGTGCAATGAAATTGGAAGTCAACAGCAAAAGAAACCACAAAAACTACATAAACATATGGACATTAAGTAACACCCTCCTGAACAATCAATGGGTCACAGAGGAAATTAAAGAATAAATGAAACAGTATCTACAATTAAATAATAATGCTGATACAACATACCACAGTTTATGGGACACAATGAAAGCAGTGAATTTATAGCAGTGAATTCTCACATCAGAAAAACAGAATGAGCTCAAGGAAACAACCTAATGTTAAACCTCAAACTTATAGAAAAAGAAGAGCAAATCAAACCCAAAGGTCATAGGACAGAGGACATTATAAGGATAAGAACAAAAATTAATGCAATGGAGACTAAGATATTCATACAAAGAATCAATGAACTGAAGAGTTGGTTCTTTGAAACATTAAATAAAATTGATCAAGCCAGAACCAATCTTTATGAAAATATGGAAAGAAAAGAATCAAATTCAAGCCATTAGTAATGAAAAAGAGAAAAATCACAACACATCTTGCAGAAATCCAGAAGATCATCACTTCCTACTTCAAGAAACTATTCTTGAATAGATAGAAAACACAGAAGAAAAGGACGGATTCCTCAGTACATATGAATTGTAAAAACTGAATCAAGAAGATAGAAAACATTCTAGATAATCTGAGATCAGTCAATGAAATCGAAAATGTAATTAAAAACTTACCATCAAAGAAAAGTCCAGGTCCTGATGTATTCACTTGCTGAATTCTGAAAGAAATTTAGAGAAGAACTAATGCCACCAATGCTGAAACTCTCTAATGAGATTGAAAGGGAAGCAATACTTCAAAACTCATTCCTGAAAGCAAGTATTACCTTGATATCTAAACCAGACAAATACCCAGCCAAAAAAGAGAACTACAGGCCAAGCTCCCTAAAGAGCATAGATACAAAATACTCAGTAAGATATTGGCAAACAGAATGCAGGAAATCATCAAGATTATTCACTAAGACAAAGTAGGATTCATTCCAGTGATGCAGGGTGGTTCAACATATGCAAATCAATAAATGTAATATACCATATCAACAAGGTCAAAGACAAAAATTACATGATCACCTCAATAGAGGCAGAAAAAGCATTTGACAAAGTCCAGCACTCACTCATGATAAACACCCTACAGAAAATTGGAATAGATGTTTACCTCAATCTGATAAAAGCCATCTATGACAAACAGCTAACATCATACTAAATGGTCAAAAACTGAAATCTTTCACCCTAAAATCAGAAATAAGACAAGGATGTCCACTATCACCACTTCTATTCAATGTACTTCTGGAAACATTAGCCAGAGAAATTAACAAGAGAAAGAAATAAAAGGGATAAAGATAGGAAAGGAAGGAGTTAATTATCATTATTTGTGGATGACATGATATCCTACATAGAAGACCCCAAAAACTCCACCAAAAGATTTGCAGATTTAATATCCAAATTCAGTAGTATAGCAGCAAAGTCAGCACTCAAAAATCAATAGCATTCCTGTACACAAACAACAAACTCACAGAGACATAAATTAGGGAAAGCACAACCTTTACAATAGCATCTAAAAAATGAAATACTTAGGAATCAGTTTAACAAAGGTTGTAAAAGATTTGTACAGCGAAAATTACAGTACCTTAACAAAGAAGATCAAACAGGATATCAGAAAATGGAAAGGTTTCCCTTGCTCATGTATAGGACAAATCAACCTAGTGAAAATGGCCCTACTCCTAAAACTGTTACACAGATTTAATGCAACCCCAATGAAATATCATTAATGTACTCACAGATATGGAAAAAATATTCCTAAAATTCGTTTGGAAGCAGAAAAGACCTAGAATATCAAAAGCAATCCTGGGCAACAAAGGCAAGTCAAGGGGTATCACAATCCCAGATCTGAAATTATACTATAAAGCTACTCTGATAAAATCAGCATGGTATTGGCTAAAGAAACAGGCCTGAGGATCAGTACAACAGATTAGAAGATGCAGACACATCCCCAAACACACTCAACCACCCTATCTTTGACAAAGGAGCCAAATATGTTCATTGGAAGAAAGACAGTCTCTTTAATAAATGGTGCTGGAAAAATTGGCTTTCCATATGCTGAAGACTAAAACTAGATCCATGCCTCTCACCGTACACTAAGCTAACACTGACATGGATCAAAAATCTAAATATTAAAACAGAAACACTAAATCTACTAGAAGAGAGAATAGGTAGAACTCTTGACACGAGTGTAGGCAAAGATTTCATGAATAAAACCCTGATCACAGGAGAAACAGAATCAACAACCGAGATGTCATCTCATTAAAAAGCTTTGGCACAGAAAAGATATTACTAATAGAGTAAAAAGACAACCCATAAAGTAGGAAAAAACTTCAGCCAGTTTTCCTCAGACAAGGAACTAATATGTAGAACATATAAAGAACTGAAAAAATAAGACCGCTAAATTTGAAAGCCTAATCCCAAACTGGGCATCTGAGATGAATACTTCTTCTCAGAGAAAGAAATGGAAATGATAAATAAATAGAAAAAATGTTCAACATCACTGGTTATTCAAGATGCAAAGAAAGACAATGCTGAGATACCATCTCACTCCAGAAAGAATGGTTAATATTTAAGAAATCAACCAGTATGCTACAGAGGCTGTGGAGAAAAAGAAACACTTCTCCACTGTAGAAACTAGTGTGGTGGATCCTCAAAAACCAGGGTTAGAGGTTCCATTTGACCCAGCTATTGCCCTTCTGGATATCTTCCCAGAATAATTGAAAATATCATACCACAGCAATATACATATATGCACCCATATAGCAGCACAGTTATAATAGCCAAATATTGGAAACAACCCAAATACCCATCAACCAAATGGATAAAAAAAGATATGTTTTTTTTTTAATACAATGGAGTACTACTCATACATAAAGAAGAATAAACTTGAGTCATTTCTAGGTAAGTGGATACAAACTGAGAGCATACTCTTAAGTGAAATAAATTGGTCACACAGTGTAAGTATTGCATTGTTTCTCTGGTTGGAGAAACCAAAAGTTTAAATAAGGACCAAAGTGCATATAACAGGTATTATGGAACAGGATGAAATTGTTCAAAAGAAAAGGGAACTGAGGAGGAGGGAGGGGGAAAGGAAGGAAGGGAAAAGAAAAAAGTGATAAAAGAAAGAAAAATGGAAACAAAACTTTGTAAATAAGGAGGAGAACAGGGATTGAATGGAGAGGAAGGGGTTGGGAAAAAAGAGGAATCAAAATACATCACATACTGGTACAAATTCCCTCTGATGAAAATGATCATTATGTATATCTAAACTGTACCAATAAACAATAAAAAAGAATTCTTGCTTTTATTTGGGAAGGGAGTGAATAAAAGGAATTGGCAAGGTCTCTTCTTGAATAATTTTGACTCATCTGTTGGACTCAGTTTATCAGAGTTGGAAAATCAAAGATAGAGATTTGTTACTTTTCCGCTGGCTCTTAGGAAGAGTGGTTTATTCTGAGTGGAGAGCAAGACAGGAGGGATAGAAAAGACTAACGCATAGGAAAGCTAATTAATGGTTGCAGATACTCAGAACACTGAAATAAGCTTAGCGTTGACAGGTGAGCTCTACAGTACAAAAGGGTGAGTGCCCCAGGCTGTGGATGTCTGTCTTTTCCTAGCTCTGCCCTATCTTTCCTGCTGTATGGTAGTTTGGCAATGCTATATGAGTCTCTGTTACTGCTCTTCCTTGCCTGATGATTTCCCGCTTTCAGTTGTGTCTACCCTTGTTAGGCGGGATTTGTTCCATATCAGTCGCTGTGAGGGAAACCAAAGCACAGCATTTATTCATCTTTGTATCTAACATCCACTTCTCCAATGGCAGTTCCACCCCAAGATACCACTTTTGCAGAAGTTAGAGGAGAAAGAATGTTCCTCTTGAATTCTATTCCTAAACTCTGTAGGAACCAAACCTAAATCATCCTAAGAGGGGACCTCATCTCCTTCCCGGGTATCTCCTTTTTTGTTTGTCCCCAGAGAACCACTAAATATAGGACTCAAATTGGGTAGCAATGTGCAACTTTTGGTTGGCTGACATTTCCATTAAATTATTCTTAACACAATTTCAGCATACCATGGTGTGAGGATGTATTGAAATCAAATCACAGGCATTGTTGCTGCACACTTAGATTGGTATTCCAAGCAGGAGGAGATTATTTCAAAACTATTTTCAGCTTCAGGGGATTTGTAAGTAGAAAGCAATGTATTAGAACTATTTGTGGAGCTCTTAAAAAATAGGATGCAATTCATCCCTCTCACACCTTCCTCAATGAGAATTTCTTGAAGTGTGAGATAGACAATTTCATTATGAAAAACCTGAGTCTGATATACAGTCCCCAAGTGTGAGATATGTTAAGTATGGATGCTAACTTATAGTAATGGACAATGAAAGGATGATGGCACCTTCTTCTTCCAATAATTTAAAACATTAAACAAAGCCCATGGTAGACCCTGTGGAAGAGTAGAGAAGACAGAATTCCTGCCTTGCAGATATTTATGCTCTAGTAGAACAACCTTGAACCCAAACACGAGATACATGAACAGATAGTTCATAGTACAAAGCAGGACAGGGTAAACTTTCTATTTTTAGTCTATGAGGACACAACTGGCCACCTGTCTTTAGGGCAGAAGAATGCTCAAGAGTCATCTTGGTGAGGTTACCCAGGCACAAAGGGTGAAAAGTAGGAATGGATTATACAGGCATCAGAAGGGGTGTCCTCAGCCCACAGCATACTGAGTCCCCCCAGCTTGACAGCCAGAGGGTTCCACAGGGCTGGAAATACGGCCTCCTCCAAGGACAGTGCTGGTCTATTACCCTCAAAAGACACACTGAGGGCCTTCACCTCTTCCACGTGCAGGGTACTTGGCTGGAGGTTAGAGGCCTAAGAAAGAATGAGAAGTTTACCTGGTTAGGTCCACTGCAAGGCCCTTTAGGAGTCATTCTGACCTCACACTGTCCTAATTCAACTTTCCCTACTTTAGGAGGGATATATACATGTGTTTGGGGTGAACAAGAAGTGCAATGAACAAGAAGTATATTTTTCTTCTCTAGGAAGAAGGCCTGTGGATACCTCTTTGCTCCAAATCTTTCCCCGCAGCAACCACCCACCATAGTCTATCGTAAGTGTGTACCAAGCACATGATTTGAGTGAAGAGGCAACATGAGGGCATGTGATGCAGAGAAGCCAGAGCACAGCCTCCATATCTGTGCACCCTACATTCATGGGTTCAGCCGATCATGGGTTGAAAATACTTTGAGAAGAGATTTACCTCTACTATCTTATTATTCCCTGAACAACGCAGTTAGACAACTATTTACATAGCATTTACATTGTATTGCTCTAATTCTAGGTGATTTAAAGTACATAGGAAGATGCATAGGTTCTGTGTGAATGCTATGCCGTTTTATATGAAATCTGAGCATCTACAGGTTTTGGTATTGGTGGGGATCCCAGAACTAGTTTCCTAAGGATGTCAAGGGGTGACTGTGACTTGGGTCTAGGAGTAGACATACGGTTCAAGCTAGGAAAAAAATCAGTCTTCCCTGTTTTCAGAGCTCTCAGGAGAGGCTTTCTCTCTTGTGGGTGAAAAGCTGTTAGCACTTTGTGAGGCCTTGACTTCTTTCCCTGTATTTGGAAAATCCCTGACAGAGACAGGAAAAACTGAAAAGTGGAGCTAGGTCTCTGGGCACCTCTAAAGATAGCTTAAACCATGGACTTTTCAGTTAGACAGGCCAACAAATTTCCTTTATTCTCCCCTTGAACACTTCGAGCTGGGTTTTCGTTATTTGTAACAAAAGGAGTGTCATCTTGATTAATGTTACAATCACCGGATTTATCAAACAGAAGATGCCTAAATTTTAATAATTCCTTATGTTTATCCCAGATATCACATAGGGCTTACTTATACTAAAAAATTCATTGATTATCTGGAATTCAAATTTAACTGGGCATCTTGTATTTGTCAACATTGCCTGGGATATATTATTGGCCTCAGTAGTGTTTTTAAAATTCTCTGCTTAGAAAAGAGGAAAGAAATCAGCCAGGGGATTAACTGTTAAAAACAAGGAGAGTTTATGCTGAGGCATGATTAGGATTAGAGTCCTGGTCAAATCAGCTCTGCTTTGTAAAAACCACATGAGAAAGGTAAGGAGCTTGGGAGTCAGCCTGCTTAATCCCTAGCAGATCATCAAATGTATAAATGCTTCTGATGGCCATGGGTTCCCACTTGTGGTACACATTAGACTCCTCTAAGGGAAATTCTAAAATTCCAGTGCCCAGGTCACATACCCGACCAATAAAGTCAGAAGCAAGAAAGATTCATAAACGTGATTTCATTGCATTGTGAAAGTCAAGACCCACTGAGCTTGGCCCCTAAGAAGATTCCACCAAGGTAGAGACATTGATACAAGAAATGAGAAAGGTCCTTTCCAACTGAGCAGGAGAAGAGAATGAGCTAATGAGTGGGATGGCTGGTTGCTGGGCCACCTTGCTGGCTCCCTGTGGACTTTAGTTGCAGGCTTGCTCTCACATGGTCATATGGCTGGCCCACCATTAGGCCTCAAGGAAGTGGACACTGAAGCCTTCCTGGCTCACCATAGTGGGTGTCAGAATAAATAAAGCATCTAGTTTGGAGATCTAGAAGTTTGCACACCTATAATTCAGCTCAGTTGCCCAGAGCAAGGATGAATCCCCATTAGAAAGCTCTGGAGGCGGGGAGTGGAAGGAGAGTGTTTATGAGCCAGGTTTCTGTGATAATGAAGAACAACCTTTCTTTCTGACGCTATCTTCAGACAGATAGCCCACCCCAGGCACCAGGATCTTCCAGGGCGTATCCATGCTGGATCCAGGTCCTGACGCAAGGCTTGCCATTCCTGTACCTCATTCACAGAGGTGTAGACCCTTCTTAGAGCCTCAAAATGATCCCCAACAAGGCACAGGGCTAGTGAGCAGGGAGCAGCCTCATTCATCATTCTACATGCCAATGGTACACTCTACCCCTGCTGGGAAGAAGCTATTGCATGGATCCTTGATTAAATCCTCCACCTCACAGCATTCTGCTCAGCATCCAACAAGTATCAGATGCACTCAATCATGGGTTGAAAGTAATACTCAGAACTGTCTGATTACAAGCTGTTGTGAAGACTGCTATTGGGTAACATGCATCTGAAGCTGAGGGTTGAGGGAGCATCCATCTGGCTGAGTACAGGGTGGCTGATTGGCTCCTGTTCCCAGGGGTTCCAGGCATTTCCCAGGAGCCCCTGCAGCTCTTAAGTGCCAGGCTCTATTCTCACCAATACTTTTACAATCAGAAAGTAAAAGTCTTGAAGAAATGGCCAGAGAGAGAGCAGAGCTTAGACAATGGGCAATGAACCTGGGACAGGCAGTGCTCAGATGCTTGGGCCTTGCAGAGAAGTACCCAGAGATGAACCGCCTTTGGGGAAATCATGTGTATTCATTCCTTCGGCATCTGTGACTGGCAGAAAAGTTGACCTGCCAATAGCCACCACTGCTATCCCCCTCAATGACCCAGTGATTCAACCCTCTTAGTGTTTCATCAAATCATGCAACAATAGATTTTTGATTTTGCTTTGCAGGACTGTGGGTCAAACCCAGGGTCCTACACTTGCTAGCCAAGTACTGTATCACAGATTCACACTGTCAGCTCCAATAAAAAATCATGTAATGCTGACCAGGATCATGGTGGCAGTGAGCTAAGTAGTTATGGTCCTTGTTTTCACATCCTTCCTCTCCACTCCCCACTGTTTACTTATGCAACAAAATAGCTGTGGGTAAGAGGAAGCAAGAGGATGCTGCTACTCATTGGAAATGGGGAAGTTAACCTAGGAGCCTCTCAGAATGATTCCCTAGCAAGGATGCTCTAAGTGTGAGTCCAGAGAGGTGGCTTTTAAGAACTACAAGCTAATTCACAACCACTTCTGGAAACTGCAATACCACCTCATTGTCCCTGGGGAAAGCAGGAGGGCACATACTTATCTCAGGTGTGTTAGGGCAACTTTCCCTGCTTTCACCAAATTTAATGTCCATGACTTTTCATGGTAGTAGCTAATCATCTAAGGGGGGGTTGCCAGAGGATAATTGCTTAGTCTCCATCACTTTTCTGGCATTGATGTTACCAGGTGGTGGGTCACAGGAGAATTTTTCCCAGCTTTTTGGCGTCCTGAACAAAGCACTGGATGAGCATAAGAAAAGGTAGTGGGGTGTGTGACTAAGGAAAGGAAGTCCGCTCTAGGGGAGGAGAGCAGCCCTGAGAATGAGGAGAGGGGTCTTCTACATGCAAAATTCCTGGCTTGGCTTCTCCCTCACGCAAATAGGCCACTGGGACAGCTGTCTCATCAAAAACTCCCATGGTCTGATACCAAGTATAAACTGCCCTATCCAAGGATTCATTTGGCTTCCTGCCAGATTTAAAGGAAGAACTGAAAGTAGCACTTTTCTGATCTGTTTGTGTATGTTGCGCAGGAGCCACAGAGACATCCTGGGTCCTGGGTCTCCATAACTTTTTAGTTTTATTTTTTGAGACAGGGTCTCCTTGTGCAGTTCAGGCTGACCTTAAACTCACTATGTAGCCCAGGTTGGCCTCAAATTCCCAGCAACCCCCCTGCCTCAGCCTCCCAAGTGCTGGAATTACAGACATGCTCTACTACTGCAGGCAGGCCTCTATAACTTTGACACAGTCTACTTAGTTGATTGAATGGTTTGTTCTTCGCTCATTACTGGGTGTTGCACCCAGGGTCTTCCCTGAACAACATCCCTAACCCCAGCCCCTCTGAATTAATTATTTTTAAATTTTGACACAGGCTCTCACTGCAGTGCTAAATTGCCCAGACTGGGTTTGAATTTGACATCCTCTTACTTGAGCCTCCTCCCGTGCTGGGATTATAGGCTGGCACCACTAATGCTGAGGACTTTGTTGTTGTTTGTAAAGAACAGACATTGCCAACTACTTTCAGCTGCTTTACAGTTGTGACCAGGGCCTCAGTGTCAGGGAGCATGGATTTCCTCAGACAAGAAGGCGTAGGGGAGGAGCCACAGTGACTCCAAGAAAAGCCAATGGACACGCCCAGGGCCCTAGGTCTTCTATGCGGAGAAGGACACTGGAAGACATCCTGCCCAGCGCTCCTGAGCCCTTGTCAGAGGTGTAACAGGCAGCCCACAAGTGACAGGGGAAGAAGTGCTGCGTACGCCAACTCATGCAGAGGGGCTGCTACATCGCCCTTCCCCTACTTCTCTAGAGCTCCTGATGTCTTCTAATGTTTCTGCCTATCAGAAGGGGGCGCTGTGGTACCCTGGACCCTTCCGGCTCCGTTTCACTGCTGTATCCGCCCCACACAGGGTGTAGAAACGAAAGGCTTAACCCGAAGATGTCCCGTCATTAACGTGTTGTAACACCAAGGAATTCGTTATCTGGGCAGCCAACCTCCTAACAGTACCTTTGCTTTACAGGTAATGCTAGTGTCAGCCTGCACCAAATTGCGCACCTGTTGCGGCAGTTAGCAAACTACCATAGGCTCAGATGCACAATAGACACTGGGGCTAGTTAGTCAAGATGTGAACCCACGTCTTCTGGAGCTTGCTAGAGATGTAGAATCTCAGCCTCCCTCCTCCACCCAACTAAATGAGTCATAATTGCATTTTACCAAGATGCCCAGGTGTTTTATTTGCATGCGTGAGCTGGGAAGCATTGTATAGTAACTGGGAGATGTCTTACTGCCTCAGTTACGCTGCCGGTTGTTATGCTTCTGGTTAAGCATTTTGTCTGCGTTTTCATTTTCTTTCTTTTACTTTTCGACCTGCATGGTCTCCAGCATCAGTCAGCATGTAGACTGGAACTAGAAAAGAACTTATAGTTTCATATCTGCTTCACCATAAAGGTTAGTGTAAGAATACCATTGTGTGACAGGTTTGGGTTTTCAAGACAATCACTAAAAGGCGTAGATATCGACTCCTAAGTACTTTGCCTGCCACAAGAGGAGTCCTCAAGGGGTCTTAGTTGTGGTCTAGGCCCAAAGACTGGTTGCAAAGGTCTTCTGGTCCCTAAGCATCCTAAGCCTTGTCCGGAGAGGTGAGACATGTCTCAGAGATGAACTAGTCCTCCTCAATTACTACAAAGATGTAGATGCTGCTTTAGTTAAGAGAATACTAATTCATTTTAAGAACTTTTTGAACTATCTTTTCTTAGTCAATTCTGCTCCTTAGTACACTGAGTTCCATGAAAAGATGGAGTATGTTCCAGGAGTTTGGGGACTTCTCCAGTGGTCTGTTTCTGAAGTGCCTTAATCAAGAAAGACATTAGTATATATTTTCCATTCAGTTTTGTGTTTTCAAAAGATTTAAATCTTTGTGGAGAGTTAAATATAAACATTAGCCTTAACATTATTCTCTTTATTTTTCAGAGAAGTCATTGGAGGAACTGTTTGTGCCTAGATTGTGGTTATAATGCTCATGTAGCATGATTTTAGAGGGGTACAAAAACTGAGGCAGGAAGGATAAAGGAGGATCTAAGAAAGAAACTGCCTCTAATGGTCCTATTTTCAATCTTATAAGTTTCCAATGTGCATGTGATCATGTCTCTAATTGTAGGCATCCCCATCACCAGACTTCTCCCATCTACATATCTTTATATCATAATTTTTTCAAGTTTACAACACTTAAAATCAAAGAGTTCAGGTAAACTTGAGATAAGACTTTCAATTTGCTATATTAAAAACTCTTAAATCATAATAAAAAATATAGAACACACCAGATCATCACATAAACTTTTTATCTTGTCCTTACAGTATTCTTCCTTTGTATATTTCATATATATTTACATAAATAGGTATAGTACTACATGCATATAATTTCCAAATATGTAAATATTCATATATTAGGAGTATGCTAAAAATATTTTATCACCAGGATACACAATTAAAACTTTTTAGAGTTTGGTGAATAGGATTAATACCTCTTGCTGGCTTTTGTCAACAAATGGAAAAGTCCTCTTATTGCCAGAACCAGTGTCATGCCATCAACATTTTCTGAACCTGAGTCACGCTTGTTAACATTTTTAGCTTGTTAATTTAATACCAAATTTGGAAAGAAGCAGCAGGAAATGTACATTTCATGAGTAGCAGAACAATTTTACCTCATGTTCTTCCCTGCTCTTGGCTGGGATCCAAATCTGAAAAATTCTGAAATTCAGTTTCAACAGCGACCTTTTTTGCCTGTTATTCAGGAAGCAAACAGTACACCTGACTTGGCAACATGCTTTTCCAGGCAAAGAACAAGACTCCAGAGGGTGACTTAATAAGACCCTGTCTCCAAACTGAAAAATTGAAAGGACTAAGGCTGTTGTTTAGTGTTAAGGTCCTATGCTCAACCCACAGCACTGGAAAAAAAGAGAAGGAAGCAAGCAAGCTAAAAGTAACTTGGCCATCTTCTGTCACACCCATCTCTCACCTCAAGGAGGCTCATGGCTGATGAAGGCCGCAGGGTCCCGCCCTGGCTGCGATGGACAGTCACCAGATATCCTAACTGGATCATCCAGCCTTTGTATTTTCTAACTGCTCCCACAGTGATTCACACATTTGGTCAGGAAGGAGAACCACAGGAAGAGACTTGCTCAGGCCCTTTGCTGCTACTCACAGTGTGGCCCAGGAGCCAACCCCCTTCCTTAAAGTGTCAGAAGTGCACCTGCTGTGGCCCCATCTGAGCTGCTGAATCAGAATCTGAATTTGAGCCACAACCTAGGAGAGGTGTGAGACATACCTGAGGAAGCAGGCCTGAGGAAGCAGGCCTGAGGAAACACTTGAGTAGTGCTAAACCTTTGTCAATTTGAGGGTAAGCTTTTGCTTCTGCTGAGGGGAAAAGCACCTTTGCTAGGTGAGTGCAGAAGTCACTGTCTTCCCAAGTCTGTGCAGGGGGACAGCTGGTCCTCACTAGAGGGGCTGCTCAATGAACTCTTCCATGTGATCAAAGTCAGGCTAGGCTGACAGCTCAGTCTCTGAAGTGTGCTTTTCTTGTGCGCTAATATGAACAGCCTGACCAAGCAAGGGACAGAAAGATTTAGCCTCCATGTGCTGAAGAAAGCAAATACGATGCTGAAGCAGAAGACATCATCACGGAAAGGAAGCAGGAAACAAAGCTGGGGGTGAGAGAGAAGAGTTAGCCCACTGACCAAGAACTGTCTTTTCCCGGCCCAAGAAGTGTTTCCTGGTACAGCCACATTAGGAAGATGAGCTCATGCTAAATTTGGTTCTGCTCAAGGGCAGCTGGGAGCTCTCAGGAGACCTGAGACACTTTCTTGAAAATAAATCAGTATATTTGAGGGCAAAATGGAGGAGAAAAGCACCTGCCTGGGCAGGCAACATGTCAGGGATGAAACTCCACATGCACATACAGAACTTTCGGAGTTACTAATCAGGACAGAGTGCAATAACTTTAAAAATACAAAATAAAGCTCAACAGAATTATCACTGTCTGCACCTCACGTTTTAGATCAAATCTAGCTTCTGTGACATTCCTCCTAGGAAACGGAATAACTGAAGAGCAGAGAAGCAGAGAACACATGGGCTCGGTACACAGTGATGATCATGTTCGTACCGAAGGTCCACATCCACTAGACTACGTGTAAGCCAGGCAGAGGGGTGTCAGGAAACACATTTTCTTGGAGGTACAGAATGGACCCTAGCAGTGGTGATGCCCCAGTGTTAACTAACTTGATTACGCCACCTCAATAATTTTCAGTGGCTGCCAGTTACCTAAATACAGTGCAGATGTCCTAGTTTGGAACTCAGTTAACTGTACACTCATGAAAGCAGAATGGTTGTTGGGTCAATGAGAGCTGAGTTGGAAACTATTCATCCTTATGGATAACCCTGGGTGAATCACTGAACCTTGCTAAACTCACTTGGATGCTCAGAGACCCTTTCTTGGGAGGCCTATGGAGAAACATGATACCGAATGGGATGTGCTTCGCACATGGTAAATGGCCAGTAAGGCACAATCATCATAGTAGCTATTGTTGGACACACGCTTCCCCTGCCCCACCTCTTCCTCTCTGCAGTTTGGCCCCATTCAATAGTCTCATCCAAAGAAATATGCACTCATCTGTCTGCAGACTATTGCCAGCCTCCACACCCTTGCTCACATTTTTCCTACCAAATCCTTCCTGTCTGAACTCTACCCTTCCTCCCAGGTTTAAATGCTCCCTTTCTCACAGCTCTGTAGTGGGGGATTCAGATTAGATTCACGCAGCATTTCTCACTGTGAATGAGACCCCTTGGATATAGCTGATGCTCAAAATGTTGGATATGCACATGAATGAAGACATGAAAACTCATGATGGGGTTCACCAAAAGGCACCAGTGGGACCCAGGAGGGGAAAAGATGAGGGAGAAAGTGGGCATTGAGGGCCCCTAGGTCTAATTTCATGGAATCAATGGGTCTGAATGAAAGGCCAGGACCTTGGTTTTATCAGCAGTGAAGTGAGACAAGGGAGGGCAACCATTTTTGAACAGTGTGATACCTCAAGAGATCTATAAAGTGCTTTTCTATGTAACAACCCCTTGGTGACGGCCTCCTGAAAGCTAATGTGTTTTTCACCTCTCACATACCCAAACAAAAGATGCCAGATGAACCCCTCTGGAGCCTGGGCTTTGATTCTGAGTTCCCAGCTAGAGCTTTTAGAGAAAGGCTTGTAAAAGTGGTAACAGTTCCTGGTGACCAACAGCCTAATGCAAGGTCCTCGGGGTCCATCCGAGCCAGCTGCCCTCAAATGGTGCCTTCACATAAACTGGATGGAAAAACAACCACCTTGTCCCCTGAGCCAGGGTACATGGGGTAGTAGGTAGGATACAGCCTGGAAATCAGCCCCTACTACTTCTGTCTTCTGAAGTCCCTGGTATGGTGTGTGTGTGCGCGCGCGCACACACACACACACACACACACACACACACACACTATAATTGGGGTGCTCTTATGGGGATTTAATATAGGTTTTGTAATGAAGTATGTAAGAAAATGGGAGTAGGCACCGTTTCTCTTGCTAAATCTTTCTTAAACTGGGCCAGATGAAGGATGTGGAATCAATCTGTCTGTCTGTCTCCTAAGGCCAGAACAATCCAGCAAAGTAAGGGATTGAACATATCCTATTTTCCTTCCAATCCAAACTTCACAAAGAGGAGGAAAGACTGACATGATAGGACACTATATCTTGCTCATTACAAAAGAAAAAGACCACACATATCTGAAGGTGATTCTTTGTCTTTATTGGAGGAAAACAAGAGTTCATCAATGTCATCATTATGATAGAAACCTTGATATGTATACACGATTGTCAAGGCAGAGACTCATTTGCTACACAGACCCATGAACAGTTTTGTAGTGCCGCAAACCTATGGGGGTTAAACTTCTTGCAGAGTTTATTACATGCATGGAATAAATGCACAGTTTCTCTTCTTTTGGACAAGCATGTTTTTATGGAAAAATAGAACCAATTGCAAGCCTGGTAATAGTAGACATGGGGACATTCCTGGATTCAATGTTGTAAGCTTTTGGAAACATGCCTACAGTGGGGGTGGGTGTCGAAAGGAGGGCAAGAAGATTATGTATAGCTGCAAAAGCCAATTTGGAAAATGTTCCAATGTTGATTCTGGACAGAATGTACTTTTGATGTCTTCTCACCTGAGCGTGGGACTAAGGTAAATGTTCTCTGGAACATACTGCCCTACCTTTCAAGATGAAGATGCTGCTGTGATGTTACAGCTTTTCTGTTGACATTTGGGCAGTATCTCATGTCACCCCAAAACAGCCAGGTACTTTGGAAGGAGAGTAGCAGGTATCAGTGCTGCAGTACAAACATCAGGACTGATCCTGTGCTTCCTTGCCACAGCCTGGCTGCCAACTCTGCTCCAGGGTCCTCTCTTCCAAACACAGAGTTTGTGGGGAACCAGGGATCCTAGTCTGTCCAAACTAAGATTTTCCCTTAAGAAGTAACTTAACTAGTGTTTGGGGCTTTTGCATCCCTACTGCTATCTCTATGGCTAAAGCCTCAAACTCTTCTCTCATTTTCTTTTCCTATTCATAAGAAAATAAAATCACCTGTAAGTAAAATAATATGGCAAATTATCAGATGATGTAATGATCACATGAGAAGTTCCCTGGAGACAAAAAGGTTAAAAACAGGTGAATGCAGAAGCGGCCTTAGTACAAAGGGTGAATGCCACAGTTGTCCCTTTGGTGTAGAAAGATAGACACCGAAAAGCCATTCCACAGTTTGCTTTGTCCACAAAACCAGACTTGGCAGCCACATGCTGGGTGTTCAGCTTCCAAATGCACAGCCACTAGGTTTGAAGAAGCAGAGCCCCCAAAGCCACAAGCTTAGCTGCTCCCACTGGAGGTGGCAGGGAAATCTGGAAAGGGCAAACTCCTTCTGGAAGATTCCGGAGGTGTGGCTGCTGCTGGAGCAGGAGGCAGGCTAGGCTGTAGCCAGCATGCAGGACAGACTTTGCAATAGGGCTGGCTCCTGTGCACACTCCTGGCTGCAGACCATGACACACTGCTGCAGACCATGACACACTGAGACCACAGAGAAGGGACCTGGTGAGGGGGCGTGGGCTTTGTCTTCCTCCTTTTCCTCTTCCTCTTCCTTACACATTCCTGCCACCCAAGAATTGCAGTTTTCAAGCTAACTCATCTGCGCAGGGATGTCCTTAGAGCTCTCAGGAAGTGAGTCCCTCTTTTACAAATCTGTTTTCCCAGTTCAGCTTTTTTATCTTGACATTTTCAGTTCTGAAAATCAAGGGATTGGAACACGTTTGACAAGGGTCAAGTGTGCTTGCAGCTCCAACTTAGGACTAGGACCTGCAGAAGAGCGGTGGATTACATACAGGTCTGTACATATTTTTTTTTCTTTTGGAAGCAAACTGAACAGTGTTTGGTCTGGAATGTTTCAGGACAAGGCAAACCCTGTAGAGTGAGAGGAGGCAGACAGCAGGACACGCGAAGGGCTCGTGCTCTGGTGGAAGGGGAGGATCTTTGTTTCCCTTGCTGGCAGGACTCTGCGAGACCTGGGAGACCACCTATCTAATGTCTGTAATGGAAAATGGGGGGGGGTGCCCTTTGCCAGCCCTCATCTTCCTTCCTTGTTGTCAAAGGCACCCCATCTTCAGATGTGTGGGAATCACACAAAGGAGAATGTGCTGTGGGCTGAAGCAGGCCCTGTCCCCAGCTCTGCCTCAGTGGCTCCACCATGGCTTCCCCAGGATGAAGATCACTTTCGACCCAGGATCTGAGCAGGCCAAGGGTGTCCAGAGCTCTGAACACCTTGTCCAGCTCCACTGTGATATGGTCTTTGCTTTCTCTTTAAACTGCTCATAAAATGTGAGAGCTGGTAGGTTAATCAAGCCAAATCTCATTCCACCAGGGGCTAATTCTGTTTCATGAGGGGGCCAGTGAGGCTTCCTGTCCCTTGGCCTTGGCTCCAAAGGGGAGCTCCCTCTCCACTGACAGTCTACCTGGGTCACACGGACGCTAAGGGGGGCAAATACAAAGCATGAGGTTAATGCTGGGTAGGTAAATTGAGTCTGGGAATCAATTCCTTTTATCATACTGCTAATGTTTTCTAAAATCCAAACCTTTGCCTTTTAGCCACAGTGTCTTCGGAAAGAAGCCCTAGGCCTGACTGCCCAGGTCCCTTGACCCTATGCTAAGAGCAAGTTAGACAATGGGACCCTCTCTAAGTCACAAGTTCCCATGTCCCAGGGGATGCTCCCTATTCTCCAGGTGAGATTTTAGAGGCAACAAGGATCAAGGTCAAAAACATGAGGCCACACCTGCCCTTTTTTATTTTTTTGCATGCTAGCTGTGTAGTTCTTTCTCTCAAGAGGAGATGAAGAGGGGTGGATTATCTTCTCTGTTCTGCAGGAGGCCAGGTGCTGTGGGCGGCGACCTCTTTCCTCTGGGGTTTTGTGCCTGTCACCTAGGCATGGCCTGTACTTCTCAGCTCCAGCTACAACCTGTCTTGAGGCTCCAGACCCCAGTGGCTGCTGGAAAGCAGGGGTGTGCAGCCCAGCTGCAGGGTCCCCCAGGTAGGAGTGACAAGTGGCAGGCCTGTTGGGCCTGAGTGTAGGTGCCATTCACTGTTGCTTCAGATGAATACTAGCTGCTCTTCCTGCCTCGCTTCAGAATTGAAGATCAGGGGGGAGCGAGGGAGGATCAGACAGGCAGCAGAGGGAAAGCCCATTCTATTATTTGTCCATGAGGACAAAAAACCACTTACTCTGAGAGGATGAAGAGACCAAGCGGAGAGGGGTAGGGACAGAACCCTGAGAGGGGGCCGGGGTGCCGTCCTTGCCTCAGCCCAACACTCTGGGGGTACGGAGGTGATGCTTGGCTAATACTGGTGGAATCTGGCAACAGCCCAGCGGCCCGAGACTCCACCTCCTCATTTATCAGGTCTTAAGGAAAGGTCTGTTCTGTGTTATTTTCTCATTCTGTAATGAGACATAAATAATACCACGTGCTGTTGGAAAGAGGCCTTTCTCCTTTCATACTGAGGGCCAGCAGGCACGGGGGGCACCTCCACCAGGGACACTTTTCCCTGTTCTACACTTTTCAGGCACAAGATACTTTCAAATGAACTGCATATAATGTGCACCCCCATGTCACCTCCAGACAATATTTTCATCACCAATAATAGAACTTGGCTTAGATACTGGTTTCTAACTGCAAATGGCTGCACATACCACGCAGCACAGAGATCTGATAATGACTCATGTTCACCCTAGAAGTAGCATACTCAGGTAAATTATTACTCCTTGTAACCTTCTGTTTAGTTTTTTCCTTATACTGTATGAACCTGCATGCTCCCATGACACTAATTGGTAAGCAATATACTCACAAACCTAGATGGACTCCTTAGTTTTCTCAAATATGCTTATAATACTTATGTCATCATCTACTTTAAGGGAAGAGGTTGATGTGTCTCCTAGGTAGATGACACTTGCTTCTTCACTGGACCTGTTGTCATTTTATAAGACTTTTTCAAGCTTTTTGCAGATTTGAAAGAGTAAGAACTTGAATTCTCAACCTATACACTTGTATGGCAGAGGCATGGGGACAGGTACCAGCTGTTCTTCTACCTCCTATGCTGGTGTCCTTAGTAAGGAGGGCTGGGGCTGTGAGCCTGGTAACACTGTTTGTGTGTGTGTGTGTGTGTGTGTGTCTGTGTGTGTGTGTGTCTGTGTTATGGAGGGCCAGGGAGGAATCACTACACATAGGCAACGTGTAGAAATGACGAAGCCTTGCCCAAGAAGACCATCCACACCTGGTCACCTGCAGGAGAGAGGCACGGGGGCAGCAGCCAGGGCAGTCACTGGGCCAGCAAAGACCCCAGCAGCAGAGGGTCTATGAGACTAGGGAGCTGAACCCAAGTATGCCAGACGGGTATGAAGAACACTGGTACCCACTGCGTGGCTCTGTGGGTCAGCCTCCTTCCAGGGTTGGCCCGGGGCTGCGCCTGCACTCACTCTGTCCTACACACCCAGCCTCTGTGTGGTTTTCCTCTGGTGGCCTGGTTTTCTCGGGACAGTCCCAGTTTTAGCACTAGAAGTCATCCTACATCCTGGAAAACCCTTGAGTTCCGAGTAAACTAGGATATTTGGTGACCCTACGACCATAGACCTTTGCTTTGGATCTCCCGCGACAGTGGCTTTGCAAACCAGAGGGGCCTGTCCGAGGCCATTTCTGCAGTAGCCAGTATTCCGCTCACTTAGTGGTCACCTCTTATCACTCCAGAGAAAAGTAGTAAAAATGTGCAGAAACAATGTGCGTGTGTGCATATGTGTGCGTGTGCGTGTGTGTGTGTGTTTTAGAGGCCATTTTAAATATAAGATTAGAAATGTGTTTTAAAAAAACAGAAAGAGATTCATTTTAAAACTGCATAGCTGAGATCAGAGTTTCATTTGCTGTCCCTCATGAGAACTGAGGGCTGTGTGCAGGGTCGCTTTACACAGATGGCAGCTTGTCCCTTAGGGAAGAGACACTCTTGAGTCCTGGCTTTGTGGGTATTTCGTTCACAGAGCATGGTTCACTGTGAAGTTTGGCCTTGAGTCCCAGGGGAGCAGGATTCTTCATTTCCTGTGGTTGCTGTGGGGCTCGCTGACGCTGCTGTGGTAAGGGTTTCCTGCATATCCCCCTCAGAGCTGGAGAGAAGAAGCCCCCTGGAGCTGCGAGAATGCATTCATTCAGAGCTGACCCTCCCGAGGAAGGGGAGAGAAAGGGAAGGAACAGAAGTCAAGTTCAATCAGCCTGGGAGACAGATTCTTGATCTTCTTATTAGAATTTTTAAAAATACCTTTAAATTCTCCTTGGAGGAAAAAAATCTCTTAAAGGCTAACATAAAACTAGTACTGAAGAGCAAATGATATATAGGTTATGTAACTGAGATACAGATCAAAAAGATACACTTCTTCAAAGGAAAAAACCGCTAACGCACAATATTTACTAAGATTTAAATAATCCAGTTGAAACTTCCTTTTTCCATGAAAAAATTACACCCTAGACAGCTGTCTACACTGAGAAGAGTGGAAATGACAGAACGGGAGGAGGGGACAAGGTCCATTCAGTCAGAGCTTTGCAAGATTCATATTTACAGCACCAGATCCTATTAATTCAGCTCCCCTTGAGTTCAGTACAGTTTGTGAGAAATGAACACTTCAGAATTGCAGTATAAAATATGGCCATAAAAAAACTTGTCTTCCAGTCCTATGCAGAAAGGTGCACCATGCAGGTAGGGGTGGGGTCTTGCTGGAGGCACTGGCCTGGTGGCCCCGGGCTCCCCTTCCCTGGACCTGCCCCTGGTCCCACCTCCAGAGCCGTCACTTGCTTCCAGTGTGCACTGTTGTCACAGTAGTGGGCCTGGGTCTCCGCTCAGCTCCAACTCCTGAGACCCCTGACGAAGAGGAAATGAAGCTACAGAGCGTGGAAGGTGCCAGACCTGCAGGGGGACACAGATATGTGGGGTTCAGAGCGCCAGAAGCAGATCTGTGCTCTTCCTTCCTACTGTGGGGGCCAGGTAGGCTGGGTTTGAGGGGAATCAAGCTTTTATGTATTTGAATTTATTTGTTCTGCTGGTACTCGGAATAACACTCAGTGGTCTTTGACATACTAGGCTTACACTCTAGCTGAGTGACACCTCTGACTCCAGACTATATTTGTACTTCCTACGGGAAAACCTTTGCAATGTTTCAGATGCTTTATTCCTAGACACAACTCACCTCTCTTTTCTTTGGTAATAACTGCTTTGGAAACATATTTCAACCTCTGTGATATGGGAGGCGCCATTTATTGAGCACTTCCTATGTCCTAGGTACTGGGTGAGGCATAGACTACTACTGTCACCATGAGAACTGTTCACTTATGCAAAAGCTTCACAAAGGAAATATTTTAAGAATGGCTGGTGCATAATCTATACTCTTGACAAGAAGCATTTTCTGACACAGGGCACCTTGAAATGAGGTCATTCACCTGTTTCTGTGTGAACTCAGCAGTTCCTAAACCTATAAGAATTCCTCTTGGGCTGCACTAAAACCTCACCAGTCAGAAGCATCACTGCAGAAGGCCACAGTGTAGGACACAGGCTCTGATGGCATGTGTGCCCAGAGAGCGTTGTACACTGGGGCATGGGGAATCTCATTAGGATGAGTTTCACTGGTATATGACTCTAAAAAAATCAATGAAGTGTAGGCACGGTAGCACATGCTTGATCCTCCTCCCACCACTCTGTGAGGCTGAGACAGGAGAATCACAAATTTAAGACCTGCCTGGGCAAATTATCAATTTAGTGAAAGACTATTTCAGATAATTCCTCTACCTCCAAAAACAAGAAAGAAAGATAGAAAGAAAGAAAGAAAGAAAGAAAGAAAGAAAGAAAGAGAGAGAGAGAAGGGAGAGAGAGGGAGGGAGGGAGAGAAAAAGAGAGAGAGAGGAAGGAAGGAAGGAAGGAAGGAAGGAAGGAAGGAAGGAAGGAAGGAAGGAGGGAAGTACGGGGCTCCCCTGGACCAGAGGGGGAAGAAAACAGTTGGGACGTGAATATGGTCAGCAGGAGTGTATGACTTTGCTGGGGCAGCATGTGGAAACGTCTTGGGAAATGTAAACGCCAGTCAGTTCTGAGTGAGCCAGGATAACCATTGAGAGAGGAAAGGAGCCCTTTCCTGAGCCAGATGGGCAGGAGTGCGATGCCCACAGTGGGCCAAGCTAAAGGGCAGCTCAGTGCCAGAGAGAGGAGGCACATAGGGGCACTCAGGCAACTGCTCCGGAATAGGGAGGAGCCATGGGCAGGATGGATTTTGAGCACAGGACAAATACAGAGAGGGCACAAAGGGAGAGAAGAGTATATGTGCCCCCTTAAGGAAGTCCTAGTCCATGCAAAGACGCAGGACCACAAAATACCATGACTATTATTCCTGCTGCAAATGATCTTCATCTAAGAGCTCAAACTACTGTCATGAGATCGGACTGCCCAGAGTCTTGGCCCTCCCTGCTCAGCCCAGAGAGTGAGAGTGCTGTGTCCTCAGGAGGAGAGGGGACAGCAAGATCCAGACATGCCTGTCCCTGTGCCACCTGAGTTGCAGATTTCTCATGGCTAAACACACGCAATGCTACCTAGGGAATGGAATATCCAATGATTATATTAAAAACTACTCTAAAATCCTACGGTAGTTGTGAGCATGCAATGGGATAGAGCACTGGAAGTGCCTGGCACATAGTAGGTGCTCAGCCTAAAAGAGCTCCCTCCTCTCCACCCATCATGATCCCAGAGGCCTGCCCAAGAATTCAGATTTTGCTACATACGCACAATCTTTTTGGTTGGCCAGACTGAGGCTGCTGGAGATACCTGCACCTGAGCTGTCCAGGCTGCTGCCGAGATGTAGCCTTCTCATATGCCTCACCACGGCCGTGGCATTAAATGCTTGCTGAAATTTAAGAAAGAAAAAAAATTAAGCAGACAAAATATCCAGCAAGTTAGAAAAGACTCTGATGGCTTCTTTTAATTTCTCTATTTACCCTAAGCAGAGTACACATCTTCAAACATTCTCAGGACACTTTAGGATGACAGCTCACACTGCTCCTTATTCCAAAGGTGTGTGAATGGTTTAAGCCCATCAAAACACATTTTGGAGATTTAAAAGTTTTCTTCTGACACCATAAACATACAGAAGAAATATGAAACACCCGCCCCATAATATAAGAGAACTTCAGAATAAAAGGTATTATAATAGTTTAATGTCATAAAATATGTTTTAAAAATAGTATTTACATTCCTATAAATGGTACTTTTGCTCTTAGTCATGAATTTCTGATGGATACAGTAGGTCAGCCGAATTAATTTTGTTTCTGTACAGTCTCTTGCCCCTGGACCTTGTGGCAAGACAGCTCACTCTTCATTGGCTGTGTTGATTAAAACGGAAGAGTTTAGGTCCTCCACAGATGATCACAGAAATGCTGTGTTTAAACTTTTCAAATTTCTCCAGAAAATATTGATGGCTTAAACATAGATTTTTCTATTTTCTTTCCCCCTCCACCCTCACTGTAATAAAAGCTTACTATTCGGAGTTCCAACAAAGTAAAAAGAGCTGCAGGGAACCCCGTGATTAAGAAATAGTGAAGGAGTTAAGAGCTAGCATGACTGCTGGCTCTCAGTCACAGCTAGGAAATGTTTAACCACACACTTCATCCCCCTTACACTGTGACATGCCTTTCCATGATTTAATCAGTTCAGTTAAAATGAGCAACATCAGTGAAGTTCTAGAGGCTTCTATCCACTCTCGGGAGTCAGTAACCTTTAGAAATAGACATGCTTCAACAGCAGAGCAAGTTTCAGGAGAGTGGTTAAAGTCACCGGAAAGTTAGTGAATGCAGGACTTACTCTCCATTTGCTTTTTGCAAAGTTCTTTCGGATCTGGGCGCTGACGGATTCATGGATGTTTTTGTTGAGGGCAGTGTCACCAGCAATCCTGAAACAAAAGCAAAGAGACTTCTTTGGTGCCCAGCCACTGGGCCCTGAGCTGCTTCCCAGGGAAACCCTTCCTGTCCTCAGGAAAACTGAGGCTGGTGAGAGGGTGACTGATGTCCCTACATCCACGTTACCCACCACCTCTCAGCCCTACCCCACCTTCTACACTTGGCACCAATCCCTCAATCCGCCCCCACTCTCCTGGTGCGGCCCATTACCTGCCTCATTTTCCTCTTTTGGTCCCAATTCTGCACTACCAGAGTCCACAACGACAAGGCGGCCTTCATTTTCCTCATGTCCCCCCCTAAGTCCCTTCTGTTCAGCACCAGCTTGAGGCCCGAGTACTCTACCTCTGAGCCCTCCCACTTCCTTCTCGGCTGCCCAAGGACTGGCTTCTGGTTTCCTTGTACCCGAGACCCGTACTCTTTGCCCACCCCGGAGTTTTGCTCCCTCTGCTCCTCCCAGCTGAGCTGGGCTCTGCAAAGACATTCTGTACAGCAATGCCACACACCCCATGCCCACACCTTCTCTGTGTCCTGTGAGAAGATTCACAGCCTCAGCTCAGCCCTGCTTCCTGCATCTTCTACTTCGGCATTTGCAAGAAAGCTCCCAGAACTTCCAAGATCACGATCTACTCTACACTGATCTGGTCCTTTATGGTCTTGGGCCATCTCTATTGTAATTTTTGCTTGTTCCCGAGTAGGCAAGAACTCAGGTGCGCTCATCACTTCTTCTCCCAAGAGTCCCCTCACCCTACTCCTCCTCCCTCTGCTGCCCCACTCCTTTGATCTTGTTCCACCACCTTGTTTCTGTGCTTATACTCTCATCTTAGGAGTCACCAGAGGTCACGTGCAGCCCACCCTTCTCTGCCATGCATCCACCTCAACCACAGCACCCTCTTTCCTTATGTCTAAGCACTTGGCCGGCCCTGTCAGAAGGAGCTATGTTCTGTTCTCAGGCTATCTTGGCCTTTGTTCTATCTTCCTGTCCCTTCTTCACACAGAACTATTCAATGCTAGGTTGGTATCTGGTGCTGTGGAAGGATTTATGCAACCTTGGAAAAGTTGTGATGCAGGTGCCCAAATCACAGACTGCACTTCCTGGCTGCAAAGTGCTGATAGGGGTGGGAACCTTTTACCTCTTATACCACAACTGGCCTGGACACAACTTAGGCCAGACGTTGTAGGCTATGACTTTCAGCTGCTTTGGGAAATTTGAGGAAGAAGCTCAGGGGTTGTTCAGACAAGAGATCGCCCTACTCCTCCTTTCTTTCACTTGAGAATTGCAACCATGGTCGAGGGACTGGACACTGAGTGTGTGCTGGGCTGGCCTATGTTTAGACTTTCTAATTCTAAACATAGAATCTATATTCCCAGCTACTGGCAACCTCCCCCCACAATGTACTCCTCTCTCTTTCCAGCAGGGCCCAGAAGCAACCAAAATAAATCAGTTTCTATTTCTAACAACTGCCAATTGTCCTGTCTCCCCAGACACACATCAGGGAAATAAGGAGGTTGGGCAACTGTAGACATCTTTATCAAGCTTTTTCTCCTCAAGAGCCCAGGGGAGTGCTTCCTCCTGTACCACTTTTAAAAGCTGCATCATCAGGGAAGGATGCCAGTTCCCATGTGTCAGTAGCCAGCTTGTTCTTGGAAACAAGTGGGCCACATGGTAAGAAGTGTGGAATTCCTCAGGCTGAGCACAGCTGTAGGGCAGGCTCCAAACCAAACAGGCTGGGGAGGGGGTGTCAGGGACTCTGGGACTTGCGGTTCACCTGCCTGTCAGCAGCATGGTCTCCGGCACCTTGAACCCCGGCCTGGTGCCTGGACTCTGCTTTCCACACCTGGGCTACGGGTTATGGTGGGCTCAGATACAAGGAAAATGCAACTCTGAGCTATATGGAAAAGGTTTCTGGCTTTCTCCCCATAGTCCCCAGCTGGCTACTGCTGGGTCAGAGTTGCATTGGGCAGCAGGTGGCCCTTAGGCTCCCTGCCTGGTAGTCTTCAGTGGCTGAGGGTTACAGCCACCTTGGGCCACAATGACAGGACACAGTCCTCCTCCATGATGAATATGGCTGCTTCCGCTTGTGATAGGCCAGGAGGTTTCCAGCACAGCATGGCTAGTACTAATTTGAGCAGTGTTCAGCAGCAGAACTGGAGATCTGGGGCCTCAACATGGAAGGCATTTGGTCACCCAGACTGCCAGGAATTGACCAGTGCCACTGATACAGAAAATTTCTTTATGAATCTGTAAACAGATATAGAAATCTGTGGGTAAATACACCTCATTTATATCCTCCTGCCTGTCTGGGTTTAGCTCCTACTTTCTGTGTAGATGGCATTTATATAATCACACCTTGTGCAGCCTGTCTTGCTGTTTCTCCATTCATAGATCACTGAAGACCTCTCTCCTTGCTTTTGGTTGTTTTGTTTTGTTTTTGTGGTGTAGAGAATTGAACCCAAGACCTTCACATGAAGCTGTATCCCCAGCCCGTTATTCATTTCTTATTTTGAGACAGGATCTTACTAAGTTGCTATATTGCCCAGGCTGGGCCCAAACTGGGGATCCTTCTGACTCAGCTTCCCAGAGTTCTGGGATTATAGGTGTCTGCCAACACACTCAGCTAGCAAGCTTTGGCGTTTTGCATGAGGTTTACTCTTCCTCCATGGTTCTGGTTCTGCATTTTTCTAGCCTCGTACGTGCCATTCCTGGCATGTATCCCAGGAATGCTTTATGAGACTCTTGGGCTGCATCCTGGTTCCTAGGGTTAACCAGAGCTCACGTGGCAGGGTTCCTAGAGAGGGGAGGGAGTCTCAGGTATCCCTCAGAAGTGAGATGGTTAATTTTATATGTCAGCTCAGCTAGGACACAGCACCCAGATATTTGGCCAAATGCTAGTTGGGATGTAGCCATGAAAGTATTTTTTAGATGACAGTAACATTTCAATCTGTAGATAGCAGCAATGCAGGTTACACGGGTGGGCTTTGTCCAGTCAGTTAAAGGCTTTAAAGAAAAAGAAGAAGATACAGTTCTGCTGCTAATCTGTCTTCAGACTCCAGCTGCAATATGAGCTCTTCCTCTGAGCTAATGCCTTCATTTTTCAAAAATAATCTCATGTTCTTCACTTTGGTTTGCTTATCATTGAAACTGGAGATGGATGCACAGGTCAATTAGACCAGGAAAAATGAGCAAGCGGGGGTGGGCACCTGTGATGAGGTGCATTCCCATCCTGCTGCTTGCCTTCCCCTTCTCTCTGGCCAGCACTTGGCAGCCTGCTGGCTCCTCACAAGCCATCACCAAGTGGAAGGCATCCCCAGGGAGAGGGACAGGAAGATTGGGTAAGAATTGCTTGCTGTCTCTTACAGGAGCGCCAGGACAAGAGCCTCTCCCATGTAGAGTGCCCTGTCCCCAGGCTAAGGGATGGCGTCTGCAATTCCTGAGGCCTCTCCTTGCCCTGGTGGCTTGGGTGAAATGGGAAGATTCTCTGGTGTCATGGACAGGTAGGGCCACAGCTCCTCAAGCAGTGGTGCTATTGGCCTACATTCTGCTGGAGTCTTTCCTCCACTGTCTGCCAGCTCCTACTGGAAGCCACATGCACCTCTTCCCTGTCACCAACGCAGATAAGTGGTGGCTTGCAATGATGTCTGCATCAAATGGATTTGTGGTTACCATGTTCCAGTCTGCCTTCCTGGGAATCTGGAAGTGCACAGCAACAATGACAGAGCACCAGGGGTCCTTTCCTCCTCTAAAATACTGAAAGTCTTACAAGTTTAAAGGCTGTGGACATTAAGAAAATTTATACAATATTACCATCATATACTTGGACCTGCTGTCCAAAGTGACTTTAGAAAATCCCCTCCTCTCGGTTTCCTGTAAGCATGGCAAGGAACAGCACCCTTGCGGAAAGACGCAGTTCTGGCAGGAAGCCTGGCTTTGCCATTACCTAGTTGTATGATGTCTTAACCTCTTCCAGGGGCCCATGTATTAAAGGTTTATTCCCCAGCTTGGAGCTACTGGAAGGTAATAGAAACTTTCCGAGGAGCAGCCTCAGGGCGCGCCTTCAAACGAGACCATGGGTATCAGTTTCTTCTCTCATTTTCTGCCCACCATAACGTGAGCAGGTTGCGCTACCACACACTCCCTGCCATGATGTGCTGCCTTACTATAGTTTTAAATCAACAAGGCCAACTACCCATGAACTGAAACCATGAGCCTACATATGCCTTTCCTGTTTGAAAGTTGATTATCTCAGGTATTTTGCTACAGTTCCTAACACGTTGGATCTTTACTATTCTTACATTTATTTCAAAATGGATGTTCATGAGGCTTTAATAAGAACTGCAGCTAACTGTTTGCTCTGCACCAGACATTGTATTAATCCCTTACCCATGTTATCTCTATTATTTCTTATATCCATTCTATGAATTAGGTATGGTCATTCTCATTCAATGATTAAAACACTGAGACTCAGAAAAGTAAGGTATAAATCCAGTGTCACAGCTAGTTACCAGGAAAGTTTGGTTCTAACTGGTGAGTGACATAAATCTGAGATGGCTCCAAGCACACAGTTAGAGTTGGAGAAACTCTAATTGGAAAAAAAAATCTGAAAAGGGAAACACACATAACTTTAACTACTGAATAATAAACTCAGGTAATGAAACTCTAATCTTAATGTCTCATTGGGAGATTACCTTCAATTAAGATGATCCTTAAAAACTTTCTAAAACCTGAAAATCTGCACACTTAATGTCACATGAGTGCAGTCAGAAGATTGTGTCCTAAGGCACAAGACAGTTCCAATGTTGGCTGCGGAAAGGAGAAAAGCCCCTGGCCAGGAGGATATGAAACTGACACCCAGGTGGACTTCGCAGGTGACAAGAGCTAACAGGAAGTGTACTGGAGGGCACATGCTGACATAATCTTTACAGAGGAGCTTTTCTTACCATGGGTGCCGAGCTGCCTGCTCACAGGTATATCTTTTACTTGGGTCTTTCTCCATCAGGTTCCGGATAAAGTCTTTTGCTGTTCAAAAAGGCACAAGGGGAAGAATTACTTTGTGGCTTGTGATGCTGTGAGTCTTTGGGAGTAGCAGGTATCACTAAAGAGATGAAACAAGCTCTCCACGGACCCTCCTAGCCCATTGAGGGTAGGGACTGGAAACTGTATTGCTGTGAGATGCTGCTTGGGGAGAAGGGAGAGTGCTTGGCAGGACATGGTAGACCAGAAGCAGGACATCGGGAACACGAGGGACAGGGTCACAGAATAGACATGTGACACCCTGTGCTAGCTCAAAACACGTCACATTTCAAGGTCTGGCAGCCCACTCTCCACAGAACTGAGCTGCTATGGGAAAGCTACACCCTTCTGAGCTCAGAAGTGCAACATTTCCCTGGAGTTCCTCTCTATAAGCCACGGAGAATATGTCCCAGGCCTGGGATTTGGAGGACTGAGGGATACAGCAAGGTGTTTCTTGGAAGGAAGAAATGACATAATAAAACAGTGCCTCTCAGCAGCTCACCAGAGACTGGGACGCATGGTCTCACTCATCATTTCACCTCATCCTGCTACTACTCTCCCCGAGAGGTAGAGTGGAGAAGCGGGGGTCCAGAGGCTCTTCACCCCTTTACCTGGGCCTTGGTGTTTCTTTCTCTCTGCTCAGGGAGAATGGTACACTTCCTTGGGAACATCTCAGTGTGGCATCATGGCTATGAGGACTGAGACTGGACTGAGGCTGGACTTCAAATCTCAGCTCTGCCACACACTAACAGAGCAGTTCCAGGCCAGTTACTAGAACTGTTTCCTCATGTGTCAAAGGGAATGAGTAACACCCACTTGACAGTCCATCCTGAGGACAGAGTGAGGTAGCATGTGTATTGGCTTCTAGGACTCTGCATACAGCCGGTGCTCAGTAAATGTTGGCTAATAATGTTTCACTCCCAGGGTACCCAGACTGGGGTATGGCTAGGAGATGTGGATGAGTGAGTTCCTATTCCTTGGCCAGGCCCAGGTTAAATATCCCAAGCCTGTCTTCCGAGTCAAGCTCATAAAGCTTTCTCAGGAGCAGTCACAGACCGATGTTTGCACCTCCACAATTCATCTGATGAAACTGTAAATCCCAAGATGTCAGCACTAGAAGTTGATAAGGGTGTGAGGGCAAAGCTCTGCTGAAGAAGATCACCGTCCTCATAAAAGAGACCCAGAGAGTCCGTTCTGCCTCCTGCCATCCAAGAATGAGAAAGTGGGCCCTCCCAGATACCGACTGTGCTGGTGGTCCTGAGCTTACACTTCCGGCCTTCAGAACCGTCAGAAATAAATGTTTGTTGCTTAAGCATCCAGATCATGGTGGACACGTTTTTCATAGCAGCCTGAGGTTCATTTTGAGCCCCAGGGTTCCCCAGGAAGACCCACCTGAGTCGGAGATATCGTCCCAGTAGGGGGAGTCAAACTCGTAATCCGCCTTGAGGATCTGTTCAAAGAGCTTGGAGTCATTTTCATCATAAAAAGGAGGATAGCCACAGAGCCTGGAAGTCAAGATGAGGTAAGATGTGAGAGTCTGAGCACATCAGGGTGTGGCTATGCACGCTGCCTGGAAGGGCTGTCAAGCAGTGATGGAAAACTGCACAGGGTGTGCTACAAACACAAGCTCAGCAAAGGAACCACACATTCTATGGCACAGGTGACGCACAAGTAAAATGATGATTTAACATGTAGCAAAAAGAGTTAACTCTGGTAACGATCAGAGGTCAGCACATATACTTGTCCACTTCGACTCTCTACATGCTATTAACCAGAGTCCTGCGTACCCTAGAAGCCCTTCAACAGCTTTCTGCAGATGAATATTATCCATCTTGCCTATAATGCTGTCCCCAGTAGAAGGGTTGGTAGAAAGCATAAACAGAACATATGCTTAGTAGACATTTCGGGAGCCCTCCAGTTTCATTTCATTTAGGAAATTACCGTAAGAAGGAAATTTTACAATCTGGTGTGCCAAGTTGCCAGGAGTCGCCCTGGGCTCAATGTCATTTTATATACCCACTGGGGTGTCTGGAAGGTTTCAGTTTTGCCCATTATTTTGTAGTACAGATGAACAAGAGGTGGCACAATTTATGACACCAAGGCACCATAGTGCCAGCCGCCTGTCCACTGAGCCATTCTAAAGTTGGCTTTACTGAAAAGGTTCTGTTAGGACAGTGGAACACACAACTCCTTGATCTGGAGGGGCTGAAGGTCATTTAACCAATGTAATAGAAATAGAAAATAGAAACTTCTGATTAAATATGTCAGCTACAATTGTTCCATGCAACTTGGAGTTCTTGTTGGGCATGATGACACATATTATAATCCAGTACTCTGGGCATGAGGCAGGCGGATCACAAGTTCAAGCCCAACCTAGGAAACTTAGCAACTTAATGAGACCATCCCTCAAAATAAACAATACAAACAGGCTGGGGATATAGCTCAGTGCAAAACCCTGTGTTCAATTCCCTAGAACCAGAAAAAAGACTGGGGATGTAGCTCAGTAGTAAAATATGTGCTTAGCACATGCAGTGCTGGTTCAAATATATATATTCAAAACCATCTATCTCCACCAGTGTTAGGGCCTGAGTGCCTGGAAAATTTCATTTTTAAAAGTTTGATGGTTTTGGAGAAATGAACAACAGTGAAAGCTTCTATAACCAATGCACATACCTCACTGCCCAAGGAGACCCTGAGCTGCAGGTGAAGGCTACGTAAATTTTTCACATAATGAGGATTTGGGTTAAATGAAAAAATGTATATTAGGAAAAGCAGACAGAGCAAAATGTTCGTTTGTCTTGGAAAAAATCTGAATTTTAGATATATGAGGTTTTTGTTTATTAACAACTGAATGCATTTCATTTTATGGTTTGGTGTTCTTTTCAAGGGAAGCAAATCTTTAAGAATTTCTAATAAAAATTTCTTTTCCTTGTGCCAATTTCTTAAATGTGTATTCCAATTTCTTTTCATCTTAGCTCTTTTTGGGGAGCCATATAGAGTATTGCATATGTGTGGGTATAGAAAGGACCACAGAAAGGGAAATGGATCTAGCTTGGTGCCTAAGTGAGTTAAAATTAAGCAAAAGGATCGAAAAGTAAGGATTGTGATACAGTGGTACCTTAGCTCAATACTGAAATCATGCGGAAATTTGATTCAGTTCTTGTCCTGCTTGGTTTGTGACCAGAATCATGGAAAGAATTAAGTCTGTGAACCGAGGTACCGCTGTAAATCAGAAGAGCAAATGTACAAATGTACAGATGTGACAGACTACTCCCTGGCCAGGGTGGCTCATGAACAGATTTGTGTGGGTGGGGACAAAGAGAGCGATGACAATTTGGGACTATTTGCATTCACACAAGAGGGTAGGACCGTCACTCTCATGAAGGTGCCTATCAGCACCTCTAATCTCTGTGCTCTTTACTAATGGCCCTGAAGTGTGATATATTTCATATATTAAACCCTTTACATAATCTATAAACCATGTATCATCACGGGTTCTCAGAGATGATAAAACCATTCTCAGTTTTCTAGGCCTGGAAATTTATGGTTCAGAGTCACTTCAAGATTTTGCAATCACAGCCATCCGCCATCACAAGACTAGCAACCCTGAGCTATCTCCCAGGAAGTACGTCACAGCTGCCTGACTTCCTGTCACTATTTAGTTCACCACAGCCCTACCTGTGGAGCATGTATGCAAACACACAGCTACACTTAGTTTGCTTTTCTAGTTTAGCTACAGCTCAGTCCTCATGGTGGGTTAGGAGCCCTGCTGAGAGCTGTCCTACATTAGCTCATGTCACTCTCACACCCTGTAAGACAAGCGTTCCAGACATCTTCCATCAGCGCCTTTCGAGGCTCTCTGCCCTGTGCCCTGCAGGCTGGTCTGTGTAGACAGGTGAGTGAGGTTGGTACTCTTGGACGTCAGTGGGCGCCAGCCAAGGGGACCACAGCAGAAGTGGTAAAAGAGGGGGCATCAAGGGTGTCCCCTGTGCCAGTTCTCAGGGTGGCTGTGCTCCTGGACGGAAGTGCTGCTCCTCGCCTGGGCACAGACTTTCCTGCATCCTCTCTCTCGCTCTGGTAACTGATCCCTCCCTGCCTCCACCCCCTTGGGTGTAGGTGTATTCACTGCCTAGCGTACTAGTGCTGTTCCTATGATGCCCTTCCACCCCACTTTCCTATACAGGCCTTGTGCCATCCTCATTTCAAAAGTGAAGAAACTAGTCAGGCAGCATAGTTTGACCTACAGCCTACTCCACAGATTTCTGGTCTCTGCAATCCACCAGCCTCAGCCTCCCAAGTGCTGATTATTACACGGGTGCTGCATGGCATGTGGCTTGGTGTGCACTCTTTTAACTATTGTGCTTATTCACTCACAGGAAGGAGGCTTGAGACTTGAACCTTCTCCTTCAGTCCTGACTTTGTGTTGTCCATGTAGGTCATCTGGTTTGCCCCCAACTTGACCACTGCACCTTCGAGGGGAGCCCTGTGAGGGGGCCCAACCTTTCCAACCCTAGCTTACACCAGAGCTTCAGATTATGGTAAGGCTGAGCGTTATTCCTGGCTGTTCACCTGACCCTGGTACAACTTCCCTGTCAATGCAGTGCACACTTCCTACCGTGTCCTCAGCTCCCTGTCCATGACCATGTCTGACCTGTGCCTTTGGATATCAGTGTCCAGGCAGAGCCTGCTCCTAGCAGATGACAGATTGAGGCTTGGAGGAATGCAGGAAGAGGCTGGCCCACTGGCTGCTGAGGCCCCTGGCTGGGCTGGGAAGCAGACAGAGATAAAGCCCTCACTGGGGTATAGGAGACTTGGCCACTGTCCCCACCCAGAAGGTCTCAATGTTCCCAGAAAACCTCACTCCCTGCTTCTTATATTCCCTCCACCAGAGGTGGTGGAGACACTAACATGCCATGTCATTTCCAAAGAACCCCTTGTCAGGCCTGGCTGGAGGGAAGACCCATCTGCCTCAGAGGAGACACCATGTGGTTTGGGTCACTGAAAATGGCTCTCCTGGACACAGATCCTCTCCATAGCAGAGCAGGTTTTCCATGGAGTGGCAGTGAATGTGAAAGTCAGCAATGGCCAAGTGTGGCTGACTTGGCAGTGAATGGTTTTCCTTGGAGACCGAAATGCTATAACAGCATAAAAGCTCCTGCTGAGAGGCTCTGAGCATTTGCCATGGTCATTATCCTACACTGCGTTCTTCTGCATCTTTGCCCTTGGCCATATATCCGCACCCCTGCAAAAAAATGGGTATGTGCTGAGAGGAGGTCCAAACAGCCATGAGCTTCTGCCTCTGTCATGTCTCTTTATGGGCTGGTATCATGCCCCTTGGCCTCCTGTGCTCATACCCTGGCCCTCCTTAAATTATGTCCTATAGCTGTCTTCCTCACAGACCTTCATACCAGAAAAGACACAGGAAGAACAAGGAGATGCTGGTGTCAGAAGTGGTGGTGAGAAAAGTGCCAGCCTCGCGTCACATCAGGCAGTGGTTTTATTGAACTGTGTCAGACTTCATGCTCTTGAGGTAAGAAAACTTACCATGAGATTCACCCTCTCAACATATTTTATGCATAACACATTACTGTGGACCATTGCAACAATGGTGTACGGCAGCTCTCTAGAACTTATTCTTCTTGGCTAGCTGAAGGTTTATGCCCTTGACTAGGAACTGTCCCTCCCACCGTCACCTCTATTCCACCAGTCTGACTCCTTTTATTTAGGTCTCTCACATCAGTGGACTCATGTGTGACTGGTCCGCTTTACCCATCGTCGTGTCCTCAGGCCTCATCCATTGTATGGTACAGTGCAGGGCTTCGTTCCGTGACGAGGCTGATGGTTTTCCACTGTCTGGACATGCCGCATGCTACTGACCCATTCATCTGTCCGTGGCCCTGAGGCTGTTTCTGCGTTTTGGCTACGGTGAATAATAAAACTATGAATGTGGGAGTGCTATACTCTTTTAGATCTGGACTTAAGTCTTTTGAAACACTGCCAGATTCTATTTTTCATTTTTAGAGGAGGCTGCAGCATATTTTCCGTAGTAGGTGTCCCACTGTCTCTTCACCAACACTCTTGTCTTTTGTTTTGTTTTTTTGTGATTATTTCTCTCAAGACATAGAAATGGCCCAAAGTATAGGAAAGAACGCTCAGTGTCGCTAATCATCAGGGAAATGCAGACAAAAACCACGATGCAAGACCACCTCATACCTGTTAGAATGGCTGTGACCCAGTAGAGACTTTGAGGGACTATTTTTCTTTTCACATGAACGTTACAGCGTTCCAAGGTGTTCATTTCTAATCTACGCTATGGCTTCAACGTCTTCTTCAAAATTCACGTTGAAATTTAATTCCCACAGGGACAGTATTAAGAGGTGACCATGTCATGGTGGCAGAAATGGGTTACTGTTGTGATCTGGGGCCTGGGCCCCTGGTAGCAGACGTTCAGCTCCCCTTCCCTCTCTGCCCTGTGTCCTCACTCTTGCCCTCCCTCCTACCAGGGGACGACATGGTATGCACGACTTCCCAGCCTCCAGAAGCACGAATCAAACAAACATTATTATTTATAAGTTTCGCAGTCTGTGATATTCTAGTATAGCTGCAGAAGCGTGCCTAGGTATACGGAGGCTTCATTCACCAGGCTTCTATTTTACTCCCCCTGTAGGCCAGGTACTGGGTTTGGTCCTGGTGATACGATGAGGTAAGAGCTTTCTGCATCACTCAGGGAAGCAGGAGGGACCCAACCAGAGAGCAGTAATGTAGGCAGCAACAACCCTAGAGCTACACACAGGCCATCATGGGAGGGCAGAGTAGGTCACAGAATCCAAGTTGGTTTTGGGGGAAGAGGTAGAGATGCCATCTCAGAGGAGGTGCCAGAGGTACAGGAGAAACTGAGGGGCTGTAGGCAGGAGTGGCTAAGCAGTGAAATGGGAACAGAGGCAGAGAGGAGCACAGTTTAGCAAAAACCAAAGAGGCATTTGGTGCTGCTACATCCAATGTAGCCATCATGTAGCTAGCCTGTTACTTAGGAGGCTGAGGCAGGATGATCACAAGTTTGAGACCAACCTGGGCAACTTAATGAGACCTTCTCTCAAAATAAAGTAAAAGGGCTTAGGTTTTAGTTCAAGCCTTCCTGGACTCAATGACTAATGCTGGGAGAAGAAAAGGAGCTACTGGCACGGACAGTGGTGAGGCTGCTGAGGACTGTGCTTCTCGCCCTACGGTGCTATCAGTCCGTGGGACAAAGGACAGTTCTGAGCAGAGTAGGTGAGGCAGCGACGCGGCTGGCTGGCTTGGTGGCTGGAGGGGCAGGCTTCAGGTGAAGACAATTTAGAACTTGGGCTGTAGGTCAAAGAGAGGCAGATGGGCCCAGTGGGTAGCAACTGGAGGGCAGGTCCACCATAGGGTGATGGTGAGGCAAGCTGGCATCAGTGGTCACCAGCTGCGGTGAAGACCAGGTTTGGACTGAGGACTGCCGGGGAATGGGGAGAGGGCAGGGACAGAGCTGGGCCGAGTTGAGGCTCTGGCTCATCCCACACATACCTTATAGCAAGTCCAACCTCCTTCTAGTGACCAGGGGGGATCTGCTCCTTGCAGTCAGATGGGCCGCCTCCCACAGAGGGGGAGGCGGCAATCCCAGGCGGGCCTTAAGGCACTGGACCAGGTGCGCGCAGCTGGAGGCAGGGCCTGCAGCCAGGGGTGGGTCTGGCCTGGGGAAGCTGAGCTGGCTGTAGCAGGGTTTGCACTGAGGCTGGGAGAACAGATGAGCCCCCTTGGGGCACTTCGGCAGACACAGCGGGGACTGAGGCAGGCCCTCCCCAGAACTAATCTGGCCCACAGATATGTTTGTTGGGAAAATAGTGATTTAAAACAAATGCAAATCTGAGACCATAGACAGCTGCTGCCTTAACTGATGTGCCACGGCCCCCACATTCGTCAGAGTCCGGGGCGCTAGAATGCAGGTCCCCTGGGGGCCTAGCACAGACTGCTGCTGGGCCGGTAAGAACAACTAGTTTGTCCATGTCCTTGGGTGAGCTTTCAAGCCCCAGCAGAAGCAAAAGCGGCCCACCGTTCACACAGTATGTGACCCCTGGCCCTGTACCCACTAGGACGGTGGAGCCCAGGGAAGGTCACTTTCAAGGGCAGCCTTAGCACCTCGCTAGTCATTCTTGGGCTACTGCTGCTGCAAAAAGGAGGGAGCTCTGCTGACCCTCGGACCCTCTGCCCCATCCGTCTCCTCTGGACTCTGTGCCCCAGGCCAGCTGAGTCCCCCGCCCACAAGTGCCGCAGGCAGAGGGAGGGGTCTCACGAGGTAGCCAGCGAGGCTCCCAGGAGGAGCCAGTGCTCAGCGACCCAGGCTGCTGTCCGCCAGGGTCCCTGGGAACCTTGCAGTGGCTTAAGATGCCTGCGTCCTCTCCACTGCAGCGTATTCTAAAGTTTGTTTTGTTTTTATAAACATAACTCAAGCTCATAGTCTTTAAAATCCTGAAATACTACAGGAGAACATAGAGGAAAAGTTCATTCTCAGCTCCTCATCCCCACTCCTGCAATAGATTTCTGTGAATGCTTTGTAGAAGTTCTCCTGGCACAGACAGGTGTGTGTGCACGCAGACATGTGGACAGGGTCAAGATGTCAAAAATCCTGAGTAATGGCACAGGCTGGAAGGCTGTGCAAGAAAACTGGCAGCGCCCTGTGTTTATTTCACAGGCAGTAAGTCCCTGGTGTGAGCATAAAAGACCCTCCTCATGAGAGTAGTCTCGCTTCTGTCAGTCACGTTAGCTGCCGCCCTTCTTTTCCTCCTGACTCAAAAGGGAGCAAAGCCCAGCAGCTGCCACTGCCTGAGGTCTCATCTCCTGGACCCCTCCAGCTCTCCCCAGCACAGGGCCCCGGGTGACAGAAGACAAAAAGCGGCCAGGCCAGCAAGTCCCTAGGTTGTCACCAGAAGGCAAGAGCACTGGCTACACCCACGCACAGGGGGGTGGTCCCAGTGCCCTTCTCATCCTGTTTCCATTGTAGCTGGGGGAAGCTCAGCTCTGAACGCCAAAGTGGACAGAGAATGTAAACAGCAGGCAGGAAAGCTTCATTTGGAGAAAGTACAGGAAACTATACTGCTTTAGCCTCAGCCTAGAACTGCCTCTTCTGTATCCTGTTTTGTGCACAGGATGCTACTCTCCCCAGCCTGTGGGACCCAGAGGCTCACTCGCAGAGCTCTGTGTGTGGCCCTTGCTTGATGACCTCGTCAGGGTCAGGGCATGAGCCCCTCACCTCTGCTCTGTGCTCAGCCAGCCTCCCGGGCACTGCTGAGGGCCATGCATTTTGGTTTTGGTCTGTGTGCGCCCTGCTGTCTCCTCATTACCCTCCCAGCTCCCCAAGATGGTGATGGTGTTTCATTCCTTTTCTGCAATCCCCGCAGCTACCCCTGCAAAGCTTGCTGGGTGAATGAGTCTTCACACGTTCCATCTCTCATGGACAGCCATCCCCACCTCTCTGAACACTTCCCATTCTCACAGTCCAGTTTAAGTTGCAGCTCTTTCTTCAGTATTTTCAAGAAACTTATTGTTTCTCATTTGATTGTGTGATTTATTGTGATGCTGGGGATCAGTCCTGGGGCTCAAACTCAGCACTTGCCTCACATGTGCTAGGCAAGTGCTCTACCACTGAGCTACATTCCCAATCTTTCTTTTAAGAGTTTTATTTTTGAGATAGGATCCTGCTAAATTGCCTATATTGGCCTCAAATTAAAGATCTTCCTGTCTCAGCCTCTTATGTTGTTGGGATTATAGGGTATACCCTCATGCCTAACAATTATGTCTTATTATTGGGATGGCAATGTTTATCTTCCTACTTTGATTATGAGTTCATAAAGGTGCCAATATAGTATAGTAAGCCCCTGACTTACAAACATTCAACTTGTGAACTTTTACAGATATGAACAGACCTGACATTACGAACATCCGTAGATGTGAACAAATCATGGAAGTAGCTCATGTGTCTGCTGGACATGGTCACAGTTGTGCTGCTGTGTGCATACTATATAGTATAATAGTGTACGGCAGTACATTCAGAGCCCAGCATGTCCGGAAGTAAGAAGAAAACTAGTGGTGCTGTGGAAGGGACTGCCAGGAAGCACAAAGAAATGTACACTGTATATCTGCATTCAAGGTGCGTGAGCTCACTTTGTTAGACTTAGGAACAAACCTGACTTGTGAACTTTCTCTTGGAATGGAACCCATTCATAACTAGGAGACTTACTGTATTTCTTTTGCATTTTTCATCAGCACTCAGCATGATTTAATGGACTTGGGTTAACTGAGTCCATGATGAACAGGAGATGCTCTACAAGAAAAACTTATTTATGCAACAGCACATACATAAGCTCATATAAGAAGCAGGATGTGTTGGGGGTGTGGCTGTCATACAGTGCTTGCCTAGCATGTGCAAGGAGGCCCTGGCCTTGATACCCAGCTCCACCCAGAAAGCAAAGAGATAGAAATGAATTCTCCAAAATGGATGTTTACTCTGGAAAAGAAAGTTTCAACAAGTTTTCCCAAGTGTAATAATTTTTTCAGCCATTTGTGCAGGAAAGCCTCCTAAAAACGACACTCTCTGCCCAGTGGAAGGAACACAGCAAACCTACAGCAGATATTTCCTGAGCTCTCGCTTCCCAGAGCCTGATACCTTCCTCCCCTCAGCAACAGTCTATCTGATGACACTGCACAGGGGGCAGCCCCTGCTCCCATGCTGAGACCGCACATAAAAGCCACAGGTATGTTTGAAGAGGACTTTGCACAGGAAGCGGATTTTCAAAGTCACAGATAAAGAGGTCATCTCTTGGTCCAACCCCTCATTTCACACCCTGGGGAAGAGATGAGGAGATGGTTGCAGGGCCAGAGTGGCAGAGCTGGCATCTGGTTGGCCCTGCTCTAGAAGGACAAAGGCCATTTCAGTCCACTCCTAAGCTACTTATGGAGCAGTGATGTTAAATGAGATGCTGTCACACAGCAGAGGTCAAGACAGACCCAAGCCTTGCCCCACTGAGTTCTGTAGTCCAGCCTCATGTACAGAATAAGTGGAACATTTCCCTTTCTACAGTGAAGAAACTAATTACAGTGAGTGTGTCTCAGAGAAGTGAACAAAAGCCACCATCTAGCAAGCACTTCTGTGTGCCAGGAGCTGACACTCATGACTTACATATAGCATCTCATTTTAAGTGATACTTCAGAGATGAATTTTTTTAAAAAAAGAAATTTTCCATTTCTAGAAGAGGAAATCAGTGCATGAAAGGTTAGACAACTTGCTCCTTCCTTCCTAAAGGGCAGGATAGAGCTTATAAGTCTTTTTGTACAACTCCCTAGCCAAGTCATATTAACCTTTAGATAACCAGCCTGACATGTCACCACAAAGATGGAGACACACCATATGTGTTCTCTTTTTAAAGCTTTTCAAAGGCAGCATCTTGATTCTTGTGTATTATACATTTGGAATCAGAGCTGGCAACAAGGCCACATGACCTGCCACGGAATTGACAAATAGCCCAGTGTGTCTGCAGTTGTAAAATCAATGCCCAATGTTCTAACCAGCCTTCCTTCCTGAAAGACAGACTGGAGGAAAATGCCTAGCATCATTAGAGTCCTGTCTGTGGGACACATGGACTGAAGAAAAATGACCTGCATCACTATTGAACCAAATTCCAACATGATCTGTTGACTTGCTCACATTCAGGGCTATGCTCCCATGCTAGCTGCCTGGGAACACAAAGGCAGAACATCTCTTTCTGATAAGACCTTGTGGAATTTGATGGAACAGGGCAGAAGACTGGGCATGCCTGATTGACGAGGGGAACAGGGAAATATGTTAAATATATTACAGCAACTTTTCTAAGTTCCTGGGAAATATGCTTCTGACGTGTTGAAACTCATTTCAAATATTTTACCTGAAAATATATGAATGTGACAATCCACACTGACAACTGAGTGGCAACCTAGATTTCTCTGTTTTGATCTCACTGGGCTGGAAAGGCTTTCAAGACAGATGGGCAATTTTCCTAGGAAAGGTCCAATTCTGCTTTCAGAGTGGCTGAGGCGTGGTGCTATAGGGACTTGGTCCTATGTCCTACACTCCAATACTGAAAATGAAGCAATGTAGTTTAAAGTGTCATGTTCAGTCTCAGAACTACTCATGAACAACCACACATCCTGATCTAAGGTTAACACCACAATAGGAGGATGGGTGAGAGATGCCTTACTCTTTTGTATTTTGTGTTATGAGTATGCTGATAGAATGTGCTAGACCTGCTTTAAACTTTGACTGTGTGCCAATATTCCCATGGATTTAGCCAAGGAGCTTTGATTGTAAGAATGGCTTGAGCCTTCCTGAGAACACACAAAGTCATATTTGAAGAGGAAGAATACTTCCCTGCATTTAGTCCAGGGTGCCAAATGTGGCTAAAGGCTCTGCTCACATACTTTACACATGACATAAGCTACTCCAGGACCAGTGGATTTCTGAAAAGCACTAGCACCGTTGGCCAGATCTGGGAAACTGACACTCCAGTGGGTCTGATACACTGGGGCTAGTGGGCAGCCACCATCCACCCTTCTGTCTTGGTGCGTGGCAGGAACTCAGGTGTTTATTAAATGAATATCTGGGGCCTGTATTAAGGAATCTAAATTTCTTCATCTTATTCTGAATACTATGAAAGCCTTAAAAATAATATAAGAGCAAAGCCTTTAAAGCTGATGAGTCTTTTGTAGCTATTGACAGGGCCTACTTCATGAGCAAAACAGGCTTTAGTAGATTACGTATTTTATAGACTAGACCAGTGAGGTCAGAATCATTATGTGTATACAATCCAGTGATTTCAGTCACTATCAATTCCATTATGTGCATTCCCAGAGGTTTCTGTTTGCAAACTTAGGGGCGAGTAGGTCAGAAGGTGCACAACTGGCTTACACATTAAAACCAGGGACACGATGACTCCAGCAATGTGCTGTTGATGGAATCCCAAAGGATAAATAGCCCCACCCTTCCCTGAGGTTTGGGCAATGCCTTGAAAGCTGAGAATGGGTAAGCAGATTAGGGAAAGTTTTGTGGGAGAAGGGAGAGGAACTACTAGAAGAAAAAAAGGAGACATATTCCTTCAAGTTGGCACACAACTAGAACTGTTGGGGAATGCCTTGGGAAGGACAGGAAGGTGTAGAGGGAGAACAACTTGCTTCCCCAAGCATGAGAAAAGCAGCCTACTCCATCTGGAGCCGTCCAAGTGGACACCACTGTGGGGATGTCAAGGACAGCAGGAGAGAGGCCCTGAGCTCCTGCTTCTGGGTCACACACAACTCAACCCTGGCCAAATGTAAAACAGGGTGTAATGTGATCAAAAGGATGAGTGAGGAGAACTTCCCACCGCCAGCAATGAAGTGTTAGAAAACATACAGTACAACTTTCAGCAGCGAAATTAGCTCTCCCAACTAATGAATTTCAGACCAAAGCACCAGAGGGCGCAGACATCCAATCTGGAGGTGATTAACACCAAGCACTCGCCTATCATGCTGAACCAGGGAGCTTTACAAATTAATTTCTACGTCTAGACTTTCCCCTCTCTATGGTTGGGTTGGGTGCTTCTTCCCTCCCTGACTTCATTGTCTCTGTGTCTCTTTCTCCTTTCTACTGTTCTTCCTCCTTCCCAGACTCTCTTCCTTCCTTCTAGTTCTGATGGGTAGGCAGTCAGGCATCAGTACAGGACACCTATCCACTTGGGAGTTGTCTGGGCCAAGTATCCCAAAGGGTGGCTTCTGGTGCACGTCCCCCTTGGTCCCTGGCAAAGGCACATACACTCTTACCATGCACTTTGGAGACTCATCACTGAACGCTATCTAAAATGTGCTGGGAGATGAGACACCTGGAAGGGTGCTCAGCGCATGGTTGTTCAGCAAGGGCTTCCTCCCCGGTCCTTCCCAGGGTTTCCCTACTGTGCTGTGTGAGTTAGGAAGGGCCTCTCCTCTCCCCACCCCTCCCCCTGCTCCACTTGGTCACAGCCCTGCTCACTGCCAGCCCTGGTTTTGTTCCTTCCTCCATCTATTCCCCACAGTCATTCTATCTCAGGATTAGGAATGAAACGGGCCCTCTATTACTGAACGATATTCCCAGCCCTTTTTATTTTTAATTTTGAGACAGGGTCTTGTTATGTTGTCCAGGTGGGACTTGAACTTGTGACTTTCCTGACTCAGTCTCCCATGTGCTGAGACTACAGGCATAAACCACCCCACCTGGGCACACAGTAAATATCTCTTCATTCTTCTGTGCTCTCAGTATAGTGCTGATTATCAGGAAAAATCCTGATAATTCCAAGATTATATTTTTCCCATCCTCAAGTTTTTGATATCAATAGTTTGAAGCTGGATCAATTCTTTTAAACTATATTTTAAACTAGTTCTAAAGTGAACAGTGCATCCTTTCTCATATACAGGAAGTAATCCTATCTTAGGTAATTGGGTCTTGAGGGATGAACCTATGTGATGGTCTTTCAGGGACTATTTAAGGACAGAGCTGTCTCCCTGGCCTGATCTGACTTTCTCCTGGCAGGTTTCTACCTGTTTTTCCAGACCTGGGATGCTGTCACCTGTCTTTCTCAGCCTACCTCAGACCTCAGGCAGTTCACAGCTCTGCCCAGGTATTGCCACCTCATGACAGCCGACAAGACCAGATTGTGATTTAGTGTTTGCTGTCTGTCGCCTCCAGCAGTCAGTAGGCACCACTGAGGCCAGGCCTGTAATGAATCCATCTCTGCATCCTCATCATGTTGTCTGACATGTATTAAGCTCAATGAATGTTAGTTAAGTGAGTGTCTGTCAATCCTCTGCCCTCCGTTCTCCAGGCTAAATATCCTGAAGCATTTAGCTGCTACATAAATGATGGTTTCCAGGAGAGGATGCTGAGATAAAAATCACAGAGCAGAGGGAATGAAATGTTTTCCCACTTGGCCTGAAGCCGCATAGTTTAGGGTGTAAAAGTGATGTATGTGAGCCATTCCCTTCCCACTTCTCCCTTGGTAGGCCCCCTCTTCCCCAGGTACTGGTGGACGCCACTGATCTGAAGTCACCACCGGGAGTTGCTCCCACCACCTTGTACAATGTAGAATTTTGTCTCTCAGTTGCACTATTGTCAAATGTGTCCCTGCCTGCTGCACATAACCAGGTCCCTCTCTTTCAAACTAGAATATTTTGAAGGTGTGGCACAAATTAAACAAGTCACTTCCCTGAAGCAGGGAGAGAGGGCCACAGGCCCCATAATAAAGCTGGACTTGTGTGTACGGCTAAAGCTACAGGGACTCAGAACCACAGATGGCATTCAGTGTCTACAGAACCCACTACTACAGAGCACAGAGGGGAGCAGTGGACCTTTCTGAAAATCTCTGGAAAGCAGCCAAACTGAGATATAACCCATGAGCCCAAATCGCCAACCTGGGAATTGCAGCTAACAGTCCATGCATGCTGAACTAGAGAGATGCCAGAATGACAGAAGGGGTGTCCATGGCTGGTAGTTAGGCTTTGAAGCTGCAGAGAGGAGGCATGGGGGAAGAAATGACCGGTCATGGTTACTCTGAACAAAAAGAGGAAGAGTTATGGTGTTGCAACTTCGTTTAGTTGCAAAGGGCAACCTGAAGACTAACATGAGCTTTTATGAGCACATCTGAAGCCACCCATCTCCTTTGAATCTGGTTCATGTGAACCTTTTGACAGGGGTCACCTGAGCAAAATGAATAAACAGATTTAATTTAGTTTCTAAATTTGTAAAGCTAAAGCCCAGACTATGGGCCCAGGGTGACTTGCCCCACTCTGAAGACCTCATGGGAGCACAGGATGACCACTGGCTGCTGGCAGAGTGGCAAATGCTCCTGCTCTGGTAGCTTAAGCTGCTCCTTGGAGGGTGGCGGGAAGCATCATGCTGCAATACCTAGGCTTGGGATTGGGGCTCAGTGATTGCACTGAGCTCTTCCACAGATGCTGGGTGCCATGGCCCCTCCCTGGAACATATGTGTCCCATAAATAGCCAACTGTCAAGTGCTCAAAGGGACAGGGATGGATTCAGATCATGTTTTATCTCAAAACACAGACTCAGCATATAGATTAGGCAGTCCTTGGTCCAAAAGTTAATTAAGCCGTGTACAAATCAACATCATGTTACTTAAAAAATGAACCATGTAGGAGCCCAGTGAAAAACTAAGGGTATTAGCATTATCATATGTATTTTGTCTAGAGTTTCTTCAAGGCAGAGGTCAGAGGTCACGACCATGTCTACCAGCATCTGTCCAGTCTCTGACCTGCCTGCTTCAGTGTGGGACAAGGAACTTTTTTAGGATCTGAGTTTCATTATTACCAAAGATCAGAATGTTTCTCTGCAGTTTTTACATCCATACGCTTAATTTAAAATTGATCTTGAAATTGTGAGAAGGAAGGCAGAACTTGTTATCACAGAAACAGTTCAGTCCCAGAGACACTGATCTGTATCCTCAGTGGAGAAATCCACTCCTTAGATCTTGTGCTGTCTTGGCTGAGCCAAGCCTACACATTAGATTTCAACACACTGTCTTTTCCGGTGGCTTAAGCTAAGTGGGCAGAGGTGTATTTTGCAAATCCTAATCCCCAAAAGAAGATCCCTGGCAGGATGAAGGTCCATTAAAAAATCCATACCCTTGGTCGGAAAAATGATTTCTCCTTTGAAGGATAAAAAACAGAAAAATGAGAGTAGAAGATAAAGGAGTCAATGTAACAAGTGTCTGCACTGGCAAAATGAGAAATGTTTCCGTGGCGCATGGAGCGGAGAAGAGCTGGTGCCGTGGTCTGGCCGGGCCACTTTTGCTGGTATCTCAGTGTGGTGGCCTTATCTAATGAGAACAATAGTGCTGCTTTCCAAAAATCATCACCTCTTTTCCATCCAGTGGAGGGGAGGGGAGAAGGAGGAGCCTCTGCCACCCCTCGGGGAGCTTTCTTCCCTGGCAGGCTGCCTGCTGGTCTTGTCCTGCTCAGCCGCCTTGCTTGTAATCTACAGGCAGTGGATGGGGATGGGTGATCAGGCATGGAGGGTCATGGGAAGTAGCCACCACCCGAGCCTGAGACCCGTGAGTTCTTCCACTGTGCCATCTATACCAGCCCAGGCCACGGAATCTAGTCTTCATCAACCTTCCAGGTGCCATGGCGCATCTGCCCTGGGCCCGCATCCCTCTGCAGGGTGGATGGTCTATCCCTCCTCCTTGCTTATGTTAGTTTTATAAAAACTTCAGGTCAGACCTTTTGTGGTGCCCCCCCCCCGAATACCCCGGTCCTCACTGATAGCTTCATCCCATGAACTCCTGAAGTTAGATGTGCACACAGACCACTGACCTCAACTTTATTACCATCAGTGCCAACAACCAGCTTTTCCAGAGAATGTTGTCTATTTCAGGCATTATTAGAGGTGCTGAAGATAAAACAGGGCGATGACTTAGTGTCCATCATGACAGTCCCATTTTCTGTGCTAGTGACGGGTTTAGAAAAGATGCTAGAGAGTTTGGCATTGAGCACTCTGCTATGGCAGGACACAACATACCAGGAAGGAGGCCCTGACCAGGAACTAAACACACTGGTATCTTGAACTTCCCAGCCTCCAGAATGTGAGACAGAAATGCCTGTTGTTCAAAGCACCCACTATATAGTATTTTGTTAAAACAGCCTGAGGATAAGATATTGTTACTTAGTTTTAAATTGCTTATCCCAGGAATTGAAGAAACGATCAGATACTATGCACCTCCTATGGCTGGACCATTTTTCTCTCTCAAAACTAAGACTTCAGGGAAATAACTGTATTATACAAAACTAAAGTGATTCTATACATATTAGCGCAGACTAGAGTTGAGGTTGTTCCAGGCTCAAACAGATATAAAAGAATAACCAACCAGAAGGCCAGACAGGGGTGATTCTCCCTAGTCCTAGGGAAGATTTCTCTAAATGATTAACACCAGCTTTGAACCTCGCAAAAAAGCCTTAAATCAAGCTGCAAGAAGCAAGACCTCTGAAGAGAATTTCAGTTGAGAATTTAGGAAGCCAAGGTGAATACCACAGGGCCTATGTTCAGTATTTGCTTATGCAGGAATCCCCCTAAAATGGCATGCAAAATGTGTGTGTGTGTGTGTGTGTGTGTGTGTGTGTGTGCTTATGCGTGACTGTGTGCGTGCCTGTATGCATGTGTGCATGTAAGGAATTTTATTAGGACACAGAGTTCACAACTTTCATTAGATTCTCAAAAGGGTATGTAATCCATTACCTCCGCAAAAAGATGAAACTGCTGCAGGAGGGGGTAAACATGCTTTGAAAGCAAAACTACACAATTACAATGTCAGTTTTAGACCTCAGAGGAATCTGCCCTCCACCTATTTACACAAATCGGAGCCCTCCAGGCCAAGTATGTTATAATGGATAAAATTCCTCTGTAATAATGGCAAGAATCTACAGGAGCTGTCACCTAAATCCACATTAAACTACAAAAGCTTCCCAGTTGAATGTCGCTTTAGAAAGACCATTTGCTTGCCAGATAATGAAGTAAAAGTGATACAGGGGATTGCTGCCAGCATTCTTGGAGAACAGGATGCCACATATTGTGGGAGCTTTCTCACAATCTCCTATAGTTTCTCTTTGTGTGCAGGGATGGGTGCTGCCTGCCAGAAGACATTCCCTTCCTTGGGGATGAGGAGGAGGGGAATTCACGATTCCTAACACTCACTGGAGCTAGTTGGCACAACACCCCCTCATAACCATAAAAAGAAGTTGCAATTAAAAATAGCTTCAGGCAAAACAAAACAAGAAACATAATTAATGATTTCAAAACCGTTGCAACAAATCTATGGCCTAGGACTCCCTTTCTTAGGTTCTGGAGATAAGGTATCTGAGAAGAAATGAGGAATCCAAAAAAGAAACGTCTAAATTTTCATTTTCATTATATTTTTCCTAATTATGATTTATTTTAGAGATAGCCTAATATTTTCATGGTGGTTTATCTCCCCTCCAAAGCTGAGATGAGACATAAATAGATTCTCGATGTTATAAGCCATTTGGGAAATGGAAATGCAAACCAAAATGAGATATTAATTCCCACCCACCAGGATAGGTATTATAAAAAAATTGGAAAATATAAGTTTTGGCATGTATATAGACAATTTGGAACCCTGTGCACTACTACTAGGAATGTGAATTTGAGCTGTTGCTATAGAAACTGCTAGTTAAACACAGAATTATCATATGACCCAGCAATTTTACTCCCAAATTTTTTTTTTGGGTACCAGGAATCAAACTTAGGACCTTGTGCTTGCCAGGCAGACACTTGTGCCACTGAGCTGTATCCCCGGCCCCTGTACTCCCAAATTTATATAACCCAAAGAAGTGAAAGTAGAGATTCCAGCAGATATTTGTACATTTATGTTCACAATAGCATTAGTCACAATAATTGTGAAATTAATTGCCACGAAGTGGAAACAACTCAAATATCCACTGACAGATGAATGGATAAACCAAATGTGGAATATACATGTAATGAAGTAGAGTATTAGCCTTATAAAGGAAGGAGACCCTGACACAAATGATCTCGTGAGGATAGAGTACTAAATGACATCAGAGCGGCACAAAAGGACGATAGTATATGATTTCACTTATGTGAGGTGCCCCGGGTAGTCAGGATCAAGAGACAAAAAGTAGATGGAGATGAGCAGGACTGGAGAGAGGAGGAAATTATTGTTTCATAGGTGCAAAGTTTCTGTTTGTGATGATGAAAAGCTATCAGAAATGGATAATGGTGACAGAGATACATTGTCATGAATATACTTAATGCCACTGAACTGTGCCCCTAAAACAGCTGAAAAAGTTTTGTCTTATGTATATTTTGCACAGTAAAAAAGGTGGATTCAGAGAAGCTAAGGGGCAAGCAATACTTACAAGATGTAGGCAATCACCCCAATGGACCAGCAGTCAACGGCTTTGCTGTACGGTTTCTGGGCAAGAACTTCTGGAGCTATAGAAAGATAAAGAAGAAACACAAGCCTGAGACTGAAGACAGGCACTAGGGCTTCCTGTTCATCATTTTCTTTTTCCCTGCCTGCTATTCGAACTGAACTGACTAGAGAGGTGTAGCACACACTTAGCATGCACAAAGTCCTGGATTCAGTCTCTAGCACCAAAATAATCACAACAGCTGTTATTTTAAAATCTAGTAGAGCGATATGACCTTTCTTATTTGCTGGGTTTTTGAACTAGAAAGTGTTGTGTATGCTTGTGTGTGTGTGTGTGTATTATCAATCACCCAACAATTTTATGGCAGTGCTGTGTAGGGATGGCACCAGTTCAACAAGATTGACATGAAAAGTTAACCCTTATGATCTATGGTATATGACTTCACATCAGGATTCCTCAAGGCACCATGTGACATATGGGGGAATCTCTCTCTTTCTCTGTGTCTCTCTCTGTCTCTATCTCTGCCTGTTTGTCTGTCTTTCTCTCCCTCTGCCTCCATGGGGCTGACAGTGCAGCAGAACCAAGAGCTTACACCTGTGCTTGGGACCCCACTTCTCTGAGGTTTGGGAGAAGTTACTCCTCAGTAGTATCATTTTTTTGGCTCATCTGTGAAGCAGGGAAAATGCCACCCAATCCTATTCTGCTAGTGTTAACCCACTATTCCTTCAAGAGTCCTCCCTGTGGTCCCTGCCGTCCCTGTCCTGGCCCTGTGGCCCAGCTGGGTAGACACCCCACATATTTCTGTATGGAGAAATACATACAAGTCAGTGAATCTTACTGCCAAGAAAAATCTCCTTTCCCCCCAGAAATACCCACTGGAAGTGGCTTTTATATGCACTTTTCAGAACAATCAAAGGGGCATAGGAAATAAATACAGTACAGCATAGCTGACACTATGGTTATGCACTAAATTGTGTGTTCTCTGGACTTGGGATACACTAACTCACCCAGCATCCTTGAGGGAGTAACTATTATCACGGTCAATAACATTCCCAAGTTACAGGTGAGGACATGAGGCAGCAAGAGGTCAAGTAAGCTGACAAAGTGATCTGGCTAGAAAGTGACCCTATGGCTACTTCCTCTCTGAAGGGATCTAGCCCCTAACACGTGCCTACCACCAGCAGGGGTTTGTACTGGCCATGCATTAACATGTTCTACTCTAATCCTTTCCACAACTCTGACAGCACAATCCTCTGACAGGTAAGAAAACCAACTAACAGAGAAGTACTTTTTCCCACATCACACAGCTTGAGGTAGAAGAGCTGGTGGTATTTGAAACCAGGTACACCTGACCCTTGTCCTGGCTCTTTCTACTGGAATATATTGTTTCCAAATGACAGCGTCTTCAATCTGTAAGAAAAGACTTATGCAGAATAGTTAACAGGAAAGTCTCTTTCATTCTGCTAAAGATTAGTATCTTATTGGGCAAGAATAGGAAGGTCTGATCATTGAAAGTTTCTGCCCATGAGTGAGGAGCATAATCCACGTCAAACCTACTTGTAGGTTCCAGTTGTAAATTCCTCAAAATCTCTTAACAGAATTTTTCTTTTTCGGCAGTACTGCGGATAAAACCCATGGCCTTGGGCCCCATGCATACTAGGCAAGTACTCTACCACTGAGCTATATCCCTAGCCCATTATTTAAATTGGGGTCTTGTTAAGTTGCCCAGGCTGCCCTTGGCCATCCTCCTGCCTCAGCCTTCCAAGTAGCTGGCATTATAGGCATTCACCACCACACCAGGCTAGAATTCTTTTAAACAAGAACAAAAGAGATACTTTTGCATATCCTTTCTTGGTATGTTTGTCCTCAATCCAGTAGCAAAAGGAGAAATAAAACCATGAAACAAGGGCAGCCACCAATCGGACAAGGGGCCCACATAATGGGAAACTGTCTGCTTTGATGCCCCACTCCCATCCCACTGCTAAGAGCATATGTCTCAGTGTCTTTTACCATGGGAACTGACAAAAAGGAGCCATGTAAACAGGAATGTCTTTCTGATTTAGGAGGGATGCTGTCTCCAAACTGGCAACCTGATTCAAGTAGCTACACTGGCACAGATGGTGCAAGAAGTGGTTGCACCTGAGAGGATCCTCCCAGGCCATCCTTGTAGCCTGATGGAAAGTTTGTCAGACGCGAGATGCACAGAGCCCCAGCTGACCAGCTGGGGTATATAGGGCTCTTCAGTGACACAGCCAGGACCTGGTATGGCCACTGCACTGAACTTGGTGTCAAGTGGCACAGAGCACCAGCACAAAATTGAGAGCACAAATGCAGGTAATGCACCAGTTGTCCAGTAGAAGGAGCACAGGTGGGGAAGCTGTTGGCCTTTCTGAGAGCTGCTTCCAGAGTGTCCAGGCAAAGACTGGGCCAACACTCTGAGCCACTATGCAGAGTGGGAACAAGATCAGAGTCCCCAGAAAAGCTCCTTCTCTCCATCCTTGTGGCTCTTCAGCAGCACAGACAGGAAGAAGAGTCTTTAAAAGAAGGACTTTCTCCTGCCTTTCCTCATCTGTCAGGAAGAGAAAATCCGGCTACCACCCCCATACTCAGGGACAGTTGCACATCAACCCTTTCACTTTCCATCAGAAAATCCACCAACAATATCAGGCAGCTACACAAGGCACTGCAGAGACTTGGAGAACAAGTGGCTCAGTTTCACACAGCTCTAAATTTGGATGCTGCTTGAAATGTTCAGGTTCTTGAAATCACAGACTAACTACACTTAAGTAATTTTTAAGTTGTAAGATTTTGTTTAAATGGTAACATTTGTTAGACCAAACCTATGATAAGAAAAAAGATTCCTGGTTTGGATTGGTAGCATGGATGTTAGGAGACAAGTTCTGCATTGTTGAGTCAGTATCAGGATATTGTGGGTGAAAATTTAGGTAACTTGTGCAAAAATTTTCTTGTTTTTTTGGTAAGTGTCTTATCTGGGTTCTTTTTTTAAATTTTAAAGAGAGTAGTAAAAAAAAAAGAACAATACCAACATCACAAACATAAAAAGCAACAACATAACAACATCACAAACATAAAACAACAAAGCAAGAGCATGAAAAATGATACAGGGTTTCAAAACGAAATGATAGGAATTAACAGTGGTTGTTATATTACAGACTGTTATCTTCAACCATATTGTTCAGATTACCAGATTTAAGAATGGAAGATTGTTCAAACCATTACAGGGAATAAAAAAATAATTATTAAATAAAACAGAGACAATACAGAGTTTCACTAGATAAGATGGTAAGAATTGACCAATAGTTGTTCTATTACATACTGTCTTCAAATCAGTTGCTCAGATTAGCAGATATAAGCATGGAAAACTGTTCAAAATATAAAAAATTTTAAGCATTAACTGTTTTTTTGAAAAAACCATCAGACATCAGCAGTTATCCTATCTACCTATCTATCCGTATTGCCTTCCTTCTTTCTATCTTTTTCTTCTTTTTCTCATCCCAGTTTCCTTTGAGCAATTTCTTTCCCTTTCATATCATCTATTGTACATTTTGGGTTTTACTTACTCTTTCAGGTTCCTACACCAGAAAGACAATATGATGTTTACACATGTGGGTCCGATTTATTTCACTTATGAGTATGGTCTCTAGTTGCATCCATTTCCCTACAAAGCCTCAAGTTTATCTTTTTTATAGCGGAGTAATACTCCATTGTATAAAAATACCACATCTTTTTTATCCGTTCCTCAGTGGATGGGCATTTGGGTTGTTTCCAAGATTTAGCTATTACAAATTGTGCTGCTATAAACATGGGTGTACATATATTGCTGTGGTATGATGTTTTCAGTTCTTCTGGGAAAAAACCCAGAAGGGGAATATATGGGTTGAATGGAACCTCTAATCCTAATTTACTGAGGAATCTCCAGAGTGGGTTCCACAGTGGTTGCACCAGTCTACACTCCCACCAACAGTGGAAAAGGGTTCCTTTTTCCCCACAGCCCCTCCAGCATTTGTTATTGGTTGATTTCTTGATGATAGCCATTCTTTCTGGGGTGAGATGAAATCTCAGTGTTGTTTTAATTTGCATTTCTCAAATGACTAATGATGTTGAACATTTTTTTCATGTATTTATTTGCCATCAGTATTTCTTCATCTGAGTGTATTCATCTCAGACACCCATTTTTGGATTGGGTCTTTTAATTTGAGGGGGGTCTGTTTTTTAATTCTTTGTATGTTCCAAGTAGAAGTCCTTTGTCTGAGGAGCAGTTGGTTAAAACTTTTTCCAAATCTGTGGGTTTCATTTTCACTCTGTTGGTGATTTCTTTTGATGTGCAAAAACTTTTCAATAATATGAGATCCCAATTGTTTATTCCTTGAAGTATTTCCCATGCAGTTTGGTTTTTGTTCATGAACTCTCTGCCTGTCACTTTTACCTACTTTCTCTTCCAGTACATTTAGTGTTTCTGTTTGAATATTTAGATCTTTGACACATTTTAACTTTAGTTTAATGCATGGTAATACACATGGGCCTAGTTTTATTCTTAGGCATGTGGAAAGCCAATTTTTCCAGCACTGTTTATTAAATAGACTATCTTTCTTCCAGTGAATATGTTTAGTCCCTTTGTCAAAGATAAGTTGGCCAAGTATGTTTGTAGTTGTGTCTGCATCTTCTAGTCTGTTTCATTGATGTTCAGGTCTGTTTCTTTTTTTTGCCAGTACCATCCTGATTTTATCATTGTGGCTTTGTGGTATAATTTTGATCAGGAATTGTGATGCCTCCTGCCTTTCTTATGTTTCCTAGGATTGCTTTTGCTATTCTAGGCCTCTTCTGGTTCCAGATGAATTTTAGGAATGCTTTCTCTAGATCCGTGAGGTATACTAATTTTTTTTTTAAGTGAGTTTGCATTGAACCTGTATAACAATTTTGGGAGTATGGCCATTTTCACAATGCTAGTTCTTCCTATCCATGAGCAAGGAATATCTTTCCATTTTCTGAAATCCTCTTTGATCCTTTTTCAGAATACTATAATTTTCACTGCATATATCTTACTTCTTCTGTTAGATTGGTTCCTAAGTATTTCATTTTTTTAAGATACTCTTGTGAAAGGTGCGGTTTCCCTTATTTCTCTCTCAGTCTGTTTGTTGTTTGTGTACAGGAATGCTATTGATTCTTGACTGTTGACTTTGTATCCAGCTATGCTACTGAATTTGGTTATTAAATCTATAAGCCTTTCAGTGGAGTTTTGGGGTCTTCTCTGTAGAGTATCATATCTGCAAATAATGATAATTGAACTTCTTCTTTCCCTATCCTTTTTTTTTTTTTTTTTTTTTTTGCGGTACTGGGGATCGAACTCAGGACCCTGCGCTTGCTAGGCAGGCGCTTATTCCACTGAGCTATATCCCCAGCCTTCTTTCCCTATCCTTATTCCTTTTATTTCTTTTTCTTGTCTAATTGTTCTAACTAATATTTCCAGAACTATATTGACTAGGAGCAGTTACAGTGGATATCCTTGTCTTTTTCCTGATTTTAAAATGAAAGATTTCAATTTTTGGCCATTTAGTATGATGTTAGCCATTAGGTGGTGAGAGATGGCTTTGATCAGATTGAGGTAAAGACCATCTATTCCTATTTTCTGTAGGGTTTTTATTATGAATGAGTGCTGGACTTATCAAAAGCTTTTTCTGCATTGATGGAGATGATCATGTGATTTTTGTCTTTGGCTCTATTGATAAAGTATATTACATCAATTGATTTGTCTATATTGAACCATCCCCACATTTCTGGGATGAATCCTACTTGGTCATGGTATATAATCTTCTTGATGATTTGTTATATTCTGTTTGCTAGTATTTTATTGAGAATTTTTGCATCTATCTTTATATTAGAGAGATTGGCCTGTAGTTCTCTTTTTTGACTGGGTCTTTCTCTGGCTTTGGTATCAGGATAATACTTATCTCTGGAAATGACTTGGGGAGAATTCCTTCCTTTTCAGTTTCATTGAAGAGTTTGAGAAGAATTGGTGTTAAATCTTCTCTAAATTTCTTGTAGAATTCAGCTGTGAATCCATCAAGACCTGGAGTTTTCTTCACTGGCAAGTTTTTTATTACATTCTCAGTTTTGCTGGCTGATATTGAGTTATTAATGATTTTTATATCTTCTTCATTCAGCTTTGGTAATTCATACGTTATCTGTCCATTTTCTCTGTGTTTTCTATCCTGTGAGAGTAAAGACTTTCAGAGTAGGTATTGGTGATCTGAATTTCTACAGGATCTGTAGTGATTTCATGTCTTTTATTCCTTACTGCATGTATTTCAGTGTTTTCTTTCCTTTTTTGATAAGGTTGGCTAGAGGTTTATCTATTTTATTTATTCTTTCAAAGAACCAGCTCTTCATGAATTATATATATATATATATATATATATATATATATATATAGTCTTTATTTCATTAATTTCTTCCCTGAGCTTTATAATTTCCTGTCTTCCTTGGGCTTTGGCTTTGACTTGCTCTTCTTTTTCTAGAAGCTTGAGGTGCAGCATAGGACTGTTTATTTGTGCTCGTTCTGTTTTCCTGAGGTTGGAATTCACTGCTATAAATTTCCCTCTGAGGACTGCTTTCATTGCATCCTACAGTTTCCTGTCAGGTGTATCTACATTTTTGTTTGATTCTATTTTTTTTTTTTTGAGGTACTGGGGATCAAACTCAGGACCCTGCGCTTGCTAGGCAAGCACTTATTCCACTGAGCTATATCCCCAGCCCCTTGATTCTAAATATTGTGTAATTTCTACTTTGATTTAATCCATGACCCATTGGTTGTTCAGGAGGATGTTATTGACTTTCATTGTGTTTGTGATTTCTTTTGTCATTAATTTTCTATTTTATTGTACTATGGTCTGATAGTATGCATGGGATCATTTCAATTCCTTTGCATTTCCTTAAGCATGTTCTATGTGCTAGCGTATGGTCTATTTTAGAGAATGTCCCAAGTGCAGCTGATAAGAATGTATATTCTGATGCTGTTGGATGGAACACTCTGTAAAGGTCTACTAAGTCCATTTGTTCACAAGTTTGGTTAAGTTCTGTTATTTCTTTGCTGATTTTTTTTGTCTAGTCAATCTATCTCTTTGTGACAGTGGTGTGTTAAAGTCCCGTTATAACTATGCTGCTGCTTATTTAATTTTTCATGTCTGTTAAGGTTTGTCTTATATAGTTGGGTGCTCCCGCATTTGATGAATAGATATTTAGGATTATTATCTTTTCCTTTTGAAGTTTTCCCCTCACAATTATGTACTGACCTTCTTTGATTGTTCTTGGTTTGCAATTCATGTTGTCTGCAAACAGAATAGCTACACCCTCTTTTTTTCTGGTTTCTATCATGTGGAGTAATTTTTCCATCCTTTAATTTTCAGCCTATGAATTTCCTTTTGAGTTAAATGTGTTTCTTGTACAGAACGTATAGTTGGATTTTGTTTCTCGATTCACTCTGACAGTCTGCTTCTTTTGATTGGTACATTGAGGCTGTTTATATTGATGGCTATAACTGATATATATTGGCTTATCTTTTTCATGTTATTTTCCTGCTGTTGGTTCCTCCTTTTTCCCTCTGTTTAATTGTTTGCTCTGCTTGGTGGCTTCTTTCTGTCGTTCTTGAAGTTGTGGTCTGCTTTATCTCTTTCTAGAAGATTTTTTAGTACTCTTTGTAGGGTTGGTTTGGTGCTCATAAAGTTCTTCAGTTGACCTGTATTGTGGAAATATTTCATTTCTCCATTAAATTTGAAGAACAGTTTTGCAGGGTACATCAATCTGGGTTGGAAGTTATTTCCTTTCAGGGCCTGAAATATTTCACTGCAAGCTCTTCTTGACCTGATGGTTTATGCTGTGAAATCTGCTGTGATTCTGATGGACTTTCCTTTATAGGTGACCTGTTTCTTTCTCTAACAGCATTAAATATTCTGTTTGTTGAATTTCTGGGATGTTGATCACTACATGTCTGAGTGTAGATTTATTTTGGTTATGGCTAATTGGAGTTCTATATGCTTCACTTATTTGTATGTCCAATTCTTTTTCCATGCCTGTGAAATTTTCTATTATTTCTGTAAATAGTCTTTTTATGTCATTTGTGTTGACACCTGCTGTTTTGTTGACACCTATTAATCTTGCATTGTTTTTCTTTGCTTCTTCTTACACCTGTGGTATTGTTACTCCCTGGTTCCTTGTTATTTTTAAGAGATCCTTCCTCTCACGTGCATTAGTCTATCTTCAGCTTCAGTGAATGGTTTTGCCTGCTTTCAGTGGAAGTTTTCATTTCCTGGATATCTGTTTGAATCTGTTTCATGCATTCTAGTTCTTTTCTATATTGTTCACTCAAGGTTTCCATGAGTTTTTTATGTTCCTCTATTTTCTTATCAATATCTTCTTTGGACGTGCTGAGCAATTCTTTCATTATTGTTGTCATTTTTTTTTATCTGAGAGATTATTTCTGATCTGATGTCTTCTATGGTGTGATGGATTTGTTTCTTTACTTCAGTTGCTATGATTTCAGAAATTTCAGGTATATGACTTCCAGGCTCTTTTGTGCTTATCTGGGTTCTTTTGACAATAAGAGTATTTATTTTAACCAACTGGAAGTGGGCAAAGCATCTGCTTTCTCATGAGGTTCTTAATTGTACTTGGAAGCCAGTGAAAGAGGGTGAGGACAGATGCATAATGTAATGGTAACTGATGAAGCAAAACGCTTTGGAAGTAACACTCCCATCAACTTTAATTAATCTAAGAATTGTACCATGGCTAATACATAAATAGCTTAAAATCTACTTTCACTTGTGATGTGATTACTGAAACCAAAGGTCCTTTGGAACACTGCTTTAAAAAGCCTACCTTGGTCACGCTCCATAGCTTCTTTTCATCCCCAAGAAGTTCTTCAAAAAAATATATTTCCAGGCAATAATTAAAATCCTCCTGAAAAGATGACATGGTGACCAAACCCACAGGGATAGCGTTTCTTTTGATCTACTCTGGTGATCTACAGTTGGCACTGTGAATTTCTCAATCTGTCAGACTAGTTTTGGGCCCTTTGGGCTCCCTCCTCCCATTTCCATGAGTCCTTTTTGCGATCATGTAGCATGTAGCACTGGGGGAGTCCATTTCTTACTTTGATCTTTTCAGAGGCCAGTTTTTATGCTGCAAACAAGTCAAACTCCTTAGTATTGTGTTGTTATCTCACTGCACTTAGCAGCCATGCAAAGAACCACCTACTTCAAGTACTGAAAGGGACATATGCAAGATAGACAGCAGGTTCAGCCTTCTGACCTGGGGAAATGTTTTCCAAATTCCATACAACATGAAATACAATAAACTTAGCTGCCTTAAATATTTTAATGAGTAGTTATAGGAAAGGAAAACAAAGAACAAGACAAAGGGTGAAAAATAGATTTTTGGAATGCCAGCAACTGTTTCTTGGGAAGTACCTGTATTATACACAATCAAGATCAATCACTAAGTATCTTTCCATGAACAATTGATTTCTGACAGAAATTTTGGGGATAAAAGAGACAGGACTGATCCTAATTCTTGGCACATGGATGTCTTTGTTACTCAGGCTACTCTTCTTTTAAAACCTTTTCTCAAAAGGATTTCAGAATTACTAGGTTCAAGGCTCACTGGTGGAGAGAGAACTCAGAACCTCCTTCCTGCACAGATCTTGGGTGCCCTTAGTTCAGCTTTCCTTGCTGCTCTGTTGGGAATATACTTAGTTTACACCAGTAAATTAAAGTTCACTTCCATGTGAACCATGCAGTCTCAGCAGAGCATCCCACAACCACCCGAGATCTCCATGGACACAAGTGGTCCTCCTAGGTGCTCAGCTTTAACTTAGACACTTCAGAAAATAGCAGTCTTAGAACTAAAAATAAATGGATTTACTGCCACAAAACTCATAACCAATTCATGTATGGAAAATTCCACTTTGTCGGCAAAGCATTCTATAAACCAAGATACTTTATATTGATTTAGAGCAAGTATTGCTGGTAAAGGGAAAAACTCCAGAGACTTTGGGCAGAGAAAAGGAATTTCAGGAACCTTTCATCTTGTTTTTGAAACAATTTAATTTCTGATTTTCCTCACTGAAGGAGAGGGAAGAAAAAGGCTTAACCAAGTGGAATAACACCGAGAGGGCAGCAGTCCTGTGGGGGCGGGGCACTGTAATCGATCTTCCTGCGCTCATAAAGTAGAAAGAGAACTTCCCCTTTTCCACAAGTACTTGAGGATGTGCCAAAGGGCAGTTTCTGCCGGGATGGTGAAGGAAACTGGGAAGACCTCCCACCGTTGCTAAGTTCATACTCAAGGTGATTTTTTTCCTCCTCTGTGGTTGTTTGCTCCACCCTTCTCAGTATTTCAAAAATGACCAGCTCAGTGGGTGAAGGATGGTAACAACCAGGAAATAAGAGCCCTCTCAGTGCTGAAAGACAGCCTGATGGTCCAGAACTGATAGGACCTGGATGGCACTTCTCCTTTTACTCGGCATGTCAGTCAGCTTTCTGTTACTGTGACAAATGCCAAGATTCCCTATTTACAGGAGGAGAGGTTTATTTTGCCTCATGGTTTCAGGAGTTGCAGACCATGGTCAGCTGGTATCACTGACCGAGGCTGGTGGTGAGACAGAAACATCACAGTGGGAGGGTGCGGGAGAAGAAAGCTGTTCAGTTAACTCACGGTAGCAAAGAAGCAGGGCAGATGGAAAGACCCAAAGAAGGAGCTGGAGCCTGGATATAACTACAGTTACGCCTTCATGATCTGAGTCCTTCAGCTAAGTCCTAACTTCTGTTTTCATCACCTAGTATTACCATCAAATTACGGTTTATCTTATCAAAGGGTTAACCTACTGATAACATTAGAACTTTTATCATGCAATCACCTTCCAAAAGCCTTACCTCGGAACACATGAGACTTTTGGTGGACATTCTGGACCTCATCTGTAGCATTAGTCACTTAATCAACAGCACTGAAGTGCCTCCCCTTGGGTGGGCCCTGTTGGTTTTATGGGGGTAAAGAAGCTGACCGTGGCTCCTTCCCATAAACACAAGGTTCTTTTCTCCTCCTGGATGTTGAGCTCAGACATAAGACACAAAGTAACCAGGCACAATCCCTAGTTGCCTTTCTAAGAAAGAGGGTAAAGCCAAGACAGAGAAGATCATCAGATAGGACAGGAGGGGTGTTTTTGACTTTTAAGTCAAACTTACTGAATGAAACTCTGAAAATACTGAATTATTTAAGTTAAAATTCTATTATCTCAGTTTGAGAACTGAGTCAGAGCACTGAAATATAGGTTGGGCTCTCACTGGTACATCTTGGAGGACTCAGTACCTTCCACACATCAAGTTCTTGTCCAGAAGGGCACCTGCCATCATGCTCTACTGTGATCCCTTTGTGGCATAGGATTTGAGCTCAGTGTTAGTGCTGCATTTGATCCCCCATGAGATTACGTGAGGTCAGAGCTAAGCAGCTGGATCACAGAAGGTCTTCTGGGCCTTCAGGAAAAGGGGAGAAGAAACATAGATCTCTCACCAGTGGATGAGTGACAGTAACCTGCACCAACCACAGTAGAGTTCCAAAGACTTAGTGACACTGCATTCCAGAGGCAGTGAGGTTTAAACTGTGGGAGAGGAGAAAGTGGCCTGATCAGAGCAAGTAAAATCTAGGGCTCAAGGAGAACAGAATTCAGCTTTTGTGTTGTTCAAACCTCAAGCATACATCTCAGGGGAGAATCTGGTCTCAGTAAGAATCTCATTGCACCAAGAACATGAAGGTGAAATGCACTTAGAGGTATGTTTCCTGATAGGAATCTTGCAAGTAGCAGGGATACAGAAAAAGAAAAGAATCACATGAAGGCTTTGCTTTGAAAGTCTTAGAAACAGTTGTTGCTTTATATACTCTAAGAGTGTATGCAATACACTAATGAAATACAGTGGAAGCCCAGAGGCACTCCTTGTCTGTGCTGTGGCTTCTACCTATGTCTTAGAAGAGGAGATCTCTTTCTGTTGGTATAGATTCATTAGCTCTAATTCTTCACTCAAAGTGGTAACTTACTAAAAATGCATTACTAAAGAGCAGCTCACTCTGATTTTCCTAGTAGCCTCTTGAATTTTACCACAGGCATGAGAAGTCCCCATTAGAGCACCATCTTGGTTTATAATTACATTCTGAGGTGGAATTACTGTGCAAATGCTGCCTAAGCCAAAACATGGCTATGAGGGAGGAATGAGGCTAAGGAATGGGAAGGGAGTGGAAAACGGGGGCGCCTTGAAATGTGGGAAAGACTAGGAATTCAGTGGGAAGGAAGGAGTTAAGAGTTTGAGTAAGGCCTTTAGGAGGGTGGGGCAAATAACAGCTAGATGATCCTTGTAGATCATCCCGAGTATTTGGCCTTCTATCCTATTTGGTTTGTGATCATGACATGAGGGCCAGTTAACTTACTGTGCATTTAAGTCAGTGCTTTGCTTTGAAATCTGACAATAAGCAACACTCTGAAATTAGAAGGCTAGTGAAATCATTCCAATGTTTTGGGTCTTTACTTTTATGAAAAAAAATTGAGTAAGCTACAGAATGCTGCTCTTTTTCCTTTCTACCATGGCAAAAGAGTACCAGTTCAGAAACTATAAACTTTATCCCAACATCAAATATTTAGAGAAGAGTCACTAAAAATTTCCAGAAGGATGAAATATCCTTTAAAAATACTGTGGTTCAGAGTGATTTGGGAGGGATGAGAATGATTCAGGGCTAGAGGCACAGCTCGCCGCTTGCCTAGCACATGTGAGGCCATGGTTCCAACCCCAGTAACCCCCAGGAGTGATTTAGTGGGGCTGTGCATGTTGGGTGGGGGTTCCTCAAAGCATGGCTGGGCTCACTTTATTCTAATAGAGAGGTTGTGGTCTCCAACCGTATTTGCTTATGTCAATGCTAACAAAAGGAACAGATCCTGGGAGTCTCCCATGCAGGGGCTCCATCCTTTCTAGTAAGAGAGTTCTGGTTGTAGCCCAGGGTGTGAAACACTCACTGTGAGCTGTCCTTGAGTGGCTCACTGTAAAAGAAGGAAAAAGAAAATTCTTCTCTGGCTCCTCCACCTACGTGTCTGCCCTGTATGGCAATTTATCAGTTACATAAAATCCTGTTCAACACAAAAAGTCTGCGAGGCTGGGAACAATGATGTAAGGCTTAGAGCAAGGCTCTAAATATGATACTTAACTGGGAAACAAACAAAAACCAAACTCTGTAGGGAAAACTACCACACTGAAGAGGGAAGATTATAGGTTTGGGAGCAGAGAAGATATGAGGAAAGATGAAAAGAATTGAGATTACTCAGGCTGCTGAAGAGGAGAGAAACTGGCAATGTCCATCAGCTTAATCCAATTCCTTCCTCTCTGTTCTGAGTGAAGATACATTTTTTTCCTATTAGTCAGTATCCTTGAAAGGTATTTATATACTTAAAGACTATGAGATCAAATAGCTATAGAAACATGAGGGTTAGGAAAAATCATAATGGGCACTTTGCTCAGCAAGTTTATGTTATGGACAAGAAACTGAGAATTTCAGTTTATGTGAAGGGATTAGACCATTCTCCTACAGAACCAATGGCAGGTATTCGGGATACTTGAATTTAGGTTCCCTGCCATGACTGCTGCCACCTACAACTAGGTCGCCTGGAGAACAGAAGTCCTCATCCCAACAGCGAGCTGGCTGCAACTTCTGGTTTCCGAGACCTCATCCTAAGCTCAAGTCTTACATCAAGTTCTAAAAATATGGTGATCCTTGAATTACAGGCATTCCTCTAACTAGGAGAAAAAACATTCTGAGAATGCTGACCCACTGTTTTCCATCTCCATTTAGAGAAAAACAGGATGAACGGTTTAAAGTATTTCAGGCAGGTTAAGCCAGAGCTAGACCAAAGATGCCTGCTGTGCCTGTGCGGGCAACACTGCAACTAAGTTCCAGAAGGAGATTCAGAGGATTCCTTCCACGACAGCTCCAGCAACTTAACAATTAGTCACCCTTTAAGTAACTAAGGGGTAGTTCTGCTTAGGAAAAGAACCATGCGCCTCATGGCATTGCTTCTTCCTGTTTTCAAGGAATGTCCAGTCGTGAAATATTTGCAATATGCTCCATGTCAAATACTGCCAGGAGAGCCATCATCACTCAACAAGCCTCAGTGAAAAACCATCTCTCACTTTGCAGAAAAATATCACAAAATAATGAAAGTCTCCACTGCCAGCTCCCACTCCCTCTCAAAAGTGAAGTTCAGAACGCTGAAATCACCCAGGGAGGAAGTGAACAATGTGCTCTCATCTTGGGAGACACTTTGCCACAAAGTCTGAAGTTCTTTTTGCAGTGGTTTAATTTTCTTTCTGAAACCAGGAGACGTAATTCTGGTCACAGAATCTGAGCAATCACATACATCACTGTGCAAATAGCAACATTAAGGAAAAAGACAACAAGCTGTTCCCCACCATATTTGTTGCCTCTGGTCTTCTATCAATTACACACTTCAAACGGATGCTTTTTGTCCCTTATGACTCGTACTGAGTGATTCAAGAGAACCCATTTGGATGTTTTAATTAATGCAACTGAGCAGACAGCATAAGTAATTTACTCAGTTTCTTAGCTCGGACTTTTGCTTCTTTTTGGTGACAACAAAGGATATGTTACGATGAACTCAATTGAATGGATTCCAAATCCAAGCCGATAGCATCTGGCAGCCACCATGTGACCTTGGGAATTAATTTCCAATGGATGGCCCATCACTTCTCCTAAATTATTAGTATTTATTTACACCAGCCTCCTCCCCAGGCCAATGTATCTGCTCATCTCTCCCAGATAGGACCTGGGTTCCTGACCATGCTGTACCTGTAACCCTCCTTACCTTTGCCTGAGCTCTGCCCTTCTTTCATGATTATTACCCTGGCCATTCCAGCACTTAATGGCTCCTCCCCTGCCTGTATTTTAGATAGAATTGCTTCTGAAAGATACCAGTTGTGTCATATCCAGAACATGTTACCATACATGCATCTGTGTCACCCACCTGCCATGCTCTCCCAGCGAACCTGTCAGCGTTGACAGAGCACCAAACCCTCTATGAGATTCGAGCCTCCTAAGCTGCCTGTCATACAAACTCAATGACACGGCTGGAGAGACATCTGCAGTGCCCTATGGATCTGCAGGAGGCATGGATCCTAAAAAAGTGTAAAATCTGGGCAAATGCTATGTATGAAGTTCAAAGTGGTTGGATTCCTGTTTTCTTGCCATCAAATAGCATATACCTGGGGATACTTAGAGTAAACATCCCCTTTTTATTGTTTCTTCATTATTAGAGAGTTCATTTAAATTGAAGACTTAAAAGAAAAAGATGTAACACTCAAAAATAGTACATGAATCTTGAAAAAAATTGAAGTGATAACATGATGTTGGCCAAGTTAACTATTTGGCCAAGTCATTTAGATAATCTTCATGACAAGCAATGGATCACACATTGAAAGCAACATTTTTCACTCTTAGAGTGTGTACTAAAGCTGTAAAGTTGTAAATCGCCATGGGGGAAAGGACAGTTTTTATCATTCTGTATTCACACATTTATTTCTAAATCTGAAGAGAATAGCCAGGTCAAGAGCAGCCAAAACTCCCCAAAGCAGTGTGCTGACCTCCTCTGTGTACCAGCAGCTACACTGTGGTCTTACACAGAAAAGACATTTGGTCAGTCCTGAGTGATGTTGCTGTTGGTTGTGTACTCAGTATTAGAGAATTGACAAGATCTATGCACAGAAACACAAATCAAGGTAATACACTGATATGTTGACAAAGATGTCATGGCCAGAATGTCATGAGCCAGCAAACTCTGCCAAATCAAAACCAGACGTACTCCTTGCAAACATCTGCCTACTGTTCAATGCACTGGCTCTTCTGCCTCAGTGAAAGGCAATGGTACCTTCTAGAGGCAAAAAGAAAATAGAAAAAGGAAAGAAAAGAAAAGCCCTTGGAAATACCCTCGACCTCTCTTTGTCTCCCCAGCCCTACTTTCAGGTTCTGAGAGAATCTTGGTGCCACTGCATTTGAAATAGATTTGGAGTCTGACAGCTTCTCGCCACTTCCCTTGCTACCAACCTGGACCGAGATCATACTGTTTCTCATCTGATTAATGCCAGAGCCTCTAACTGGTCTCCCTTTTTCCACTCTGGCCTTTCTTCCCTTCTATATACCCTAATTCAGTCTGCAACACAGAAGCATCTGTTAGAAATCAGATCATGTCCTCCCTTAGCTAAAAGCCCCCTACTGGCTCTATGTCATTCCAAATAAAGCTCAAGTCTTTCCAGTAATTCCTTCTCTCTCTTCCTTTTTCTGTAGTTTTGGGGATTGAACTCCGGGGATTCACACAAAGCTAAATCTCTACCCTTTTTAATTTGAGACAGGGTCTTGTTAAATTTCCTGGGCTCAGATTTATAATCCTCCTGTCTCAGCCTCCCAGAGGAGGCTCACAGGCCCATGCCACCACACTTGGCTTTACAGTGATTTCTAAATTCTGGTCCGCATTCCTCTGCTCAGTACTTCCCTGGTGCTGTCTTCTGCTCCTCATTTCTTCTTCTGCTCATGCTATTCCTTGCTGCTTTTCTCACATGCTCCTGCCTGAGGGCCTGTGCGGCGGGCTGAGAATGTGCTCCCTCCAAACGCAGTGCGGCTGGAGCCTTCGCTGCTATCTGCACCCCTGGTCACCCTTATAGTGAGGGCTGCCTGATCACCCCCACTGCTTCATTTCTCTCCCTAGTGCTTCTTTTTTAAAATTAAAAAAATACTTTATTAAAATGTGGGCAATCTACAGTGTTTACATCCCTGTGTGCAGCACGTACATAACACACGTTAACTCCCTTTCCCGCCTCCTCTCTCCTCCCCCCACCCTTCCTCCATCTCTTGCCCCCTCCCCACTTAAGATCTCTCCCTACTTCCTATTACCTCTTTTTAATTTTACTCTTTATTTCGAATTTGACTTTCTCAGATATTTAGTCTTGTGTATCTCATGTACTTCACTCGGCATTATGGTCTCAAGGGTTGTGCATTTATTTCTCTCTTAGTGCTTGTCATACGACACATGGATGAATTTACTTAGTTATCTGCAATAGTCTGTCTCCCTCCCACTCAAACGTAAGGGCCATGAAGATGAGAGTTTCTGTCTGTTTTCTCTTCTTCTACTGATGCATTGTCAGGGCCTCATACAGAAGGCAGGCGATAAATAAATAATTCTTGCACGGATGAATAATGTAGCAGCTACCATGCATTATTAAATTCTCCTGTTCTCCCCTGTCTTTCACAGCACTGGGGACATTTTGGGGGTTGAAACTGTACCTTAGTCATATTTGTATCCAAATACCAAACACTGTACACAGTGCATAGGAGGAATTCAATACATGCACGTTGAATGAAGGCAAGAGGAGAAAAAGGAAAAGTCACTAATATTTACGGACCTTACGCTTTTATAGAATTAAGTATCTGTACAGAGGTGAGTAAGATCAGTCCCTGCCTGAGCAAAACCCACAGAGCAGCAGAAGGAGATGCAGAGAAATATGGACCCTCATGCCATGTGATCAGAGCCATCAGATTGCAAAAAGGGTCAAGGGAAAGAGAAAGGAGAGGACAAAATATTTGGAAAACAGTGAAAAGAGGGTAGCATTGGGTTTTGACAGCAGAAGAGAAGCTTGCCATACAGACTGTGGCGGGGGAACAGCCACAGCTCAGACAAGGCTGCCCAAGGCATGTCCACACAGACACGCCTGCACCCCCTTCCATGTAGCCCCTTCTCTGCTCTAAAGCTATGTCCTCATCACAGTATTCACCCCGGGAGGGTAAGGTACTCCAAGGCGCCCTAGTGCTCGGTCAATGCAAACAAACGGAACGGCTGTATTCTGTTAGGCTTCCTCTCCCCCAATGCTCCTCAAAACAAACTCCGCACCTGACAACAGCATCACACATGGGCTCCACCGTCTGCCCTTTGGAACAGGGTCCCTTCTAAACACTGTCTCTGGGGTGACCAGTGCTGGATGCAGGAACTAACAGAACCAGACCCTCAGACAGCAGCCACTTAGAAACCCAGGGAAATCAAGCCCCCAGGTGTGGTGGCCCACACCTGAAACCACAGCACATTCAAGCACAGACTGGGCAACTCAGTGACTTATAAATAAACACGGGCTGGGATGGAGCTCACTGTCAGGGCCCCGGGTATGATCTCCCGTACTGAAAGCAAAAAGAAAATAGAAAAAGGAAAGAAAAGAAGCTCAGGAAGCCTGCAGCCTCCTGGTGCTCTCGGCCCAGTCTTGATTTCTCCTTGCTTCTGTCACTATTGCATGTCCCCAGTTTCACTTTCCTCAAAGTACTTATACTATTGAAAAGGCCCTGCTCATTTATTTGTTCTATTGTTTGCTCTCTGTTGGTCCAATTAAAACGTGAGCTCTTCAAGGGCAAGTGCTGCCCTGGTCTCATTTGCTGTCCTCCCCTGGAGTCCAGGATGGTGGTGGACACAGCAGGCACTTCCTGTACACTCGCAGAGGGCAAGGACACCCAAGGAAACAAAGGCCTCCACGTGTTCACACACAGCTCCTGCTACCACTCAGATACGTATCCCCCAAGGCTCATTCCTCAGCGCACTGGGAGGCAGTGCAACATTTAAGAGGTGTGACCTAGCAGGCTGCCTTCTGGTCACTGGGGGCCATGCTCTGGGAGAAGAACAGAACCCCAGAACCTTCCCCTGCCTCCCTCTTCTGCAGCCCACCCTGGAGGTAAAGTGATTCTGCTATGTGCTGCTACAATGTACTGCCTCACCACAGTCCCCCAGCAAGAGGGTCAACTGACTACGGACTGAAATCTTCAAGACAGTCAGCCAAAATGAACCTTTGCTTTTTATAAGCTGATGATCTTAGGTCATTTGCTACAGTAATAGAAAGCTGACTAAAACAGCCACCAGAAAGCAGGTGTTTCCCAGTAGGCAGAAGACAAACCTTAGTATCCCAGTGTTCAGATCTGTCGGTACTTTCTCTGCATTTTGTGTACAGTACAAAGAATCTGGGGTTCTGATTTTAGGAAAAAGTAATAATTCTTAGCTTTGTCAGGACAGATGAGGTTCAGCTGGCTCATGAGAATGACTTAGCAAGGATGAAGCCAGGTACCTCATAGCAATGTTTTCTCCCTGGCTGCATCTATCTCGACATTTTGAATGCTTTATTGTGTCTGCATCTTATTGTAACCTCAGTGTGTCACTGTAAATCATTCAGAAACAGATATATAGCAATATTAGAACCTGGGAATTCATCCAAATTAACTCCCGACCTCCAGTCAGTCCCACAACCAAATCAAACAGGATTTCTGCCCAGCTGTTAGACGGTTCCTGGGGAAATCACTTCCCTGCTAACTTGTTCCAGTGCCGCTCAGTATTTTTATTCTTCCCTCAAGAGACATGAAGGCAGCTGTGATCATGTCCCAAGCTCAAATACTCAAGAAAACTGATGAAATTGTCTTGGACACAAATACACACACACACACACACACACACACACACACACACACACACGTATGCTGTCCTTACCAACATAGCCTGGGGTCCCACAGGCAGTGGACATCACATCTCCTTTGCCTTCCATTTTTGACAATCCAAAGTCACTGATCATTATTTTGGACTCCTCATCTTGACTATAGTACAACAGGTTTTCAGGCTAGAAAAAAAAAGATGAACAATTCACAAATTAAATTTAAAACTGAATTAACTGTGGGAGACTGATCAAATCACGAAACCTGTTCACACAGCACATCCCTGATCATTAGATGCAGCGGCTGCATCCATCAAGTGGCATGTAATACATACGACACAGAGTGTCCCATCCAGCACCTGGCCAAGTAGGTCTCACAGCCATGGTGGACCTTTTCCTTTACTGATATTTTGCCTACTTGAAAAAATTAACCATATTTTGAAGCAGTGACTTTTGGACTTGTTCAAGAAGTTATTCCATACTTCCTTAGAGGAAGGGGTATTCCCAGGACAGAAAGTCACTCTTACAGGTGCTCCTCTGTTTTTTTAAATTAGTGATTCTTGCCAGCTACTTTTCTCTCATCCAAAGGTTACTCTTCCTGCCCTTAGGAATATCCCACGGTGTCTTGGAGTCTCACAGATGGGTTTACTTTGTGACTTGCTGAAGCAGAGGATGGCATCTCATCTCAGAGCTAATCCCAAGTGCGAAGACACGGCACTTTCTAGCCATGCATCCTTAGGACTTCAAGGTTCCATGTGCCTTTCTGTAACACATGGATTGCGAGTTTCCTGTTTGCTCTCCTGGACAGCAGGAGACAGAGCACAGATGGTGGTGACACACAGCAAATGTTTTATACTTCTTATCATTCCCATGTTTCTACCTTCATTGCAGGTGCCACCATGTTGGGGTCACCTGAAGCTGCAGATATGAGAGTGACACAGGTGAAGCAGACCTGGGTGGACAGGGAGACAATGAAACATCCCCTGCACAGCATCTTCTGTAAAACTGGGGGATCTCATTGTTCTTGCCAAGGAAGGGGGAGGGTCTTATGGAGACTGAGATTCTGTAGCTTTGAAACCTGGCCCTGTGCAGAGATAAAGAAGCACCTGCATTCTGGGGTTGGGGACAGGGCAGCAGCAGCTGACAGTGCTGATGCTGAGGGAGACAACGTTGAGGGCAGTCACCTCTGTTGTACAGGAACGTCTCCTACTGGACAGTTCTGAAGGTCATTTACACTACACCTTAAAGAAAATGCAGAGAGAAGAATCTAACTAGTAGCTCACTTTCCTACACCATTTCCTATCTGGTTCTCCTCTCCAGCCCAAGGAGGAAGCAATGTTTTCTCCTATTGGGGGTTTGTGGTGAAATCAAATTTTAGGAACTCTTCCATGTAGAGTGACCAGACTTGTTTGCAAAAGTGTTTCTTGGCCATGTTGTGGAGCAGAATCAACTGTGAAGGGATTAAGTGGTGGATGCTACCATCCTCTGGTATATCTGAGATGGTGGCCTGCATGTCTGGACCTGAGAACTCTGGGGTGAGCAGATGAGCAGCCACTGCTGAGACGAAATTTTGAGAACTGCCCAAGACCCTGTCCTTGACTGAACTTTGGCCAGGCTCCTCTAAGCCTTCTTCTTGATCTCCCCCCTGCCTTCCATGTCTCTCTGCACAGCCCCACCTAAGCAATAATCTAACTAAATCAGTATAGAGATAATCCCTAACCCTGAAATCTGGCCAAGTTCTTCGTCTTCTACTTTTGATGTTATTAAAGAGAAAAATTATTCAGACATGTTAGCAGATGGGAAATACTACAACAATGGGGTTTTTCAGTAGGGGGAGAGAAGGTAGACTCAAATCAAAGTATTACAAGAAGATGAATGAAGATTTAGAGCCAAAGAGCAAGGTGGGAGTCAGTGGGTGAAAATCTACCGAGAAAATCTCAGCAGTAAGGGGGATTCTGGCTAAACCACTTGATTGAATTTGTGCTCTGGGCAGGTCAGGGGGAAAGGATCTTGAGAGAGGAGGTCAAGGACTTTAGCTATCAAGGGTGTGGAAATTTTGCTAAACTGACTCAGGGGATTCTTGCTGGATTAAGGTCAGAGCACAAGGTCAGGACCTGGTGGAAACAGGACTCAGAGAAGCCTGAATCCAGCTGGGTTCAACTCAAGTTTGGTCAAGGGCGGTGTCTGGCCAGTTCTCAAAAGTTCTTCACACAAGTGGCTGCACATGAGCATCCCACTTACCCTAGAGCTCTAAAATTCAGATGCTCGGGCCCTACCTCATGCTCCATGTCCAAGTTTTTGGCTTGCCTTTTGCGAGAATCCCACTATGTCTTTAGCAAGCATCCATCAACCCTTCCATCTTCTCTTGGTAACTGGTTAGCTCCCCAACCCTGTTTCCTTGAGTCAACATCATCATTTGTTCTTATTGTATTAGAAATTGAGCCCAGTCTCTTTCTTCTAACACAGCAGTCTTAAATAAAGGCTTTCTTACTATTTTAACAAGTGTCAAAATAATTCTATTTTTTAACAGAGCCAAAAAGAAAAAAAATACAGCCCTTCACTCACAACACAAAAAGAAATGGGATTCAATAGTTATGGTGACAATTTGTGGGTGAAGCATGAAATTAGAAGAAAATCAAGCACGGCTTGAAGGATATTTTCAAATGAGTTTTAAAAGAAAATAGAACAAGGCTGTCAATAGGAAAAAAGCTTAGAAAATGGGGTGAAATATTCTAATCACAAAGTGCATGTGGTTCACTATTTTTCTAAATGTTTAGTGATTATCCACTGATAAACCAATCCAATCATAGGCACAGAGAGGTGTTTCTGTAGTTTCTGATTTTTACACTTCCTTGCCCCAGGACATCTGCAGCTGCAGAAGTAAGGAAGAAATAGAAAGGAAGTGATCTCACACCACTAAAGAAGGCCTGGTGCAGGCAAGGAACTTCTCTGGGCCAACAGGATCTCCCACACCTTCTTCTCACCAGAGATTCCTTTAGATCAATAAAATGTTGTTTTGAAGAAGGGTTACCCCCTAGGAAGGCAAAATCAACCAGACATTCACAGTTTAGATCAATATTTTGATCTGGCTTAAGACTTAGTAACTGACAAAAGCAAGGTTTTTTCTGGGGGTAGGCTAGGGAAGCAGGGAAGGAGGACACAGGATGCACAGGATGGCCTCGGGGACGATCTGGACAAGAGGCCCCTGGGGCACAGCAGGAGGCCTGTGGGTTGGGGCCACAGAGACAGACCTTGGCACACTCTTGCCATTCTTCCTGGGGTTCTAAAAGGCTAAGCTCTCACCTGAAAAATTATTTTGCTGCATGTTGTGGCATCTTTGTAAGACAACTGGTGGTGGTCAGTATGAGAGTTGAAATACCAGTCTCAACCTTTCACAATTAATCACATAATCTTTAACAAGAACTGAGTCAACATACTTCCAGTAAAGTTCATGTTACATATAATCACATTTCTACTTCTGGACTAGAGGTAACCTGGACCCCCAGGATATGCTGACAATGCCTGGAGATATTTTTGGTTGTCCCTGCCCCAGGAGTGATATCTGACACTTCTGTCACGTAGCACTAAGCATCCTGCAAGGCCAAGGAAGTCTTCTGCATAAAGAAAAGTCCAACTCAAAATGTTAATAGTTAGTAGGATAGGGTGAGAAACCCTACCCTAATCCGAGGTGGCCACAGCTAGATACTTCCTGTCTCACTCTCTGTGTTTTGAAAAAAGAACAAGACCTAGGACCACCTTTCTGGAAGGAGGAAGAGGTATATAGTGTGTCTGCATGTGGGGCAGGGTACTGTCTCAGACTACATGCTTGTCTTTAACACCGTCAAACCCTCTCCTGCTTTAGCCTGGTTTACACTGATGATTTTAATATTCTTAATATGAAATTTAATATCTATGAAAATTTAATATTGCAATTCCAATTTCCTCCACCTATGTCAAACTCACGTGTGCAGAGAAAGAGAGACCATAATGAAGTCCTAACATGGCATGCTCTTCCCACTGTGATAAGCCTGGTAATCTCAAAGCTCCACAGGCTGAAGCTGCAAGTACCTTTCCACAAGCCCTACATGGGAGTTAAACACCATCTCCCATCCAGCTAATCTGCCTAAAGGAAATACTGTAAATGCCACCCCTCCTGGCTACAGCTCATTTGCTTTGAAATTATTTTTCTAGTAATTACTGATATCACATCTCTGTGGTCACAGCACTAACTTGTTGAGCAACAGCTGCCTGCTATGTTCTGGAAGCAAAGAACGCATTTGGTGCAGGACAGCAGAGAAAGCCCTGCTGCCTGGCGTGGAGGTGCCAGCCTGGCTATCTGGCCCTTTCCCGGCTCCCTGCAGAGGCTCCAGACCCAAAGATTAGCCTATCAAGCTCACAGCCCATTAACTGGTCAAGAAGTCTGCAAAAGGCAAAGCTGAAAGGACAGATGAGATCCCCAGTGCTTTAGTCCAGCGCTTCTCCAAGAGTGGCTCTTAGAGTGGTATCAGCACCTCCCAGAAACACGAGAAATGTGGTTCCCCGCCCCTACAGACCTACAAAACCAGAACCTCTGGATGGAACCAGCAAAGGGTGCACTTTCTCCCCCTCCAGATAACCCAACGCAAGCTAAGATTTTGTGTCTCTGAAAGACCACAAAAAGGTCTTAAAATGGCCTTTGCAAAGGGAACATGGAAACAGAAATGAGAACATGAGAAACTGGCAGAACATGGTATGTGGAAAGAACAGAAAACTAGCCAGTGAGTGTTCTTTTTGTGGTGCTAGGGATGGAACCCAGGGTTTGGTGTGTGCTAGGCAAGATCTCCACACCAAGCCCCATCTGCAGCCTGACTGTCTTTCTGACAGGGCAAGTGGAAAGTGGCAAGTGCTGAAATTGGGCAAATGTTTAGGAGTCTTTCTTTCTCTTTTGCAGTGCTGGGGATCAAACCCAGGGCCTGACGTATGAGAAGGTTTTCTAGCACAGAGCCAGGCCCCCAGCCCTGGACTGATTTTTAAAATTGATTTGGATTCCCTACACTTTCACACAGCATGGCTTCAGTACAACTCAGTGCTCGTATTTATGTGTGAGGATGTGGCTGTGTGTTGGGGTGGGATTTCTGTCTGGACCAGTGCAGTAACCTCCAGAGGATAGACACATAATTGTGGTAGCATGCAGCCACATTACGTTCTGGTGCCACGATGTTGCTTTTCACTGTTTCTCAAGTTTATGTGGGTTTTTATCTACCTTTCACTGTCTACACAGACCTGGGTGTGGGGATGGGGAGGTGATGCTCAGGTGCCCACAGTAAGCTCTAGACTCTTCAGGGTTAATGGGTGAAGAAGGGTCACTATGTCAAAAGAGAGGAAGGCTCAGGACACTGGAGGAAGCTTCAGTGTAGCTCATTTAAGAGCTTCCTGCTCTTACCGCCTCTTTCCTTTCTCTCTCCTCTCATGCTATCTACTGCTCCTCCCTACAGTGCATTGTGCAGAAATGGGGCTGGAGCGGGGATGAGGCTCTGAAGAGCTGTGCTGGGTGAAAGGTTATATCTTGAACAGAACTATCTCATAGATGCACTTGAAGTAATCCACAGTCTACCTCTCTGTGACCCTTTGGCTGCCTAGCGATTATAAAATCTCCCAGACAGTGGCCAACAACATTGATTTTTCATCTTTTTCTAAGCTACTTTTGGGCCCCAAATGCCCATAGTTTACTCCACACATCTCTACTCAAAGCAGCCTTGTCCCTCCACCAAAACCAATCTTCTTGGACAGGTGCACTGTGGGTGGGAAGTGGCTAGAAAGTGTTGCTAAGCAACAGCCTCACCTTGAGGTCCCTGTGGACAATTCCCATTCTGTGGAGATAGTACACGGCATCCAAGACTTGGCGGATCAGAGTGCTGGCATCTTTCTCTGTGTAAAATCCCTTCTCCACTATCCGATCAAACAGCTCTCCACCGGATACACTGTTTTCAAAAGAAACAAATTACACGTGAGGACCTATTGAATTGTACAGGGATAATCATCCATCCGAGCTTTGCAAAGAAAAAAAGACCCAAACCTGACACGAAAAATGAATCCACTTTCAGGTTTAGATTCTGCCCTGCCTCTTCCCCAGAAAGTGAGCCTGTGTCATGAGAGTAGAAATGATCAGAATGAAATAAAGGGAATAAAACCAGGACCAGCCATGTCTAAGACATCTCTCCCGACCTCGGCTGCTGTTCTGTTCTGACAACGTAATATTGAAATATTAGAACCAGGGAGACAGCACTGGACCAGAAATCACCTTTGCAGTCTTACGTGACTGGGGAGTGCTGCAGGCAGAGCAGTGGCCCCCCACAGGAAATAAGAGTAAAAATCAATAAATGGGGTCACAGCAGAGTAAAAAGTTTCTGCACAGCAAAGCAAACAACCAACAGAGTGAAGAGACAACCTACAGAATGGAAAAAACATTTTGTTATCTATTCCTTGCACGGAGGACTAACGTCTAGAATATACGAAGAACTCCAAACATTAAGATCCCTAAAATGAAAGACCTAGTTATAAAATGGGCAGCCAAAATGAATAGATACTTCTCAGAAGAACAAATGTCCAATGAATAATGAAAACAATCTTCAACACTGCTGGCCATTAGAGAAATACGAATTAATGGCTACCATCAAGAAATCACATAATAACAAATGCTGACAAAGCTGTGAGGGAAAAGGGCTTCTTATTGTTGGTGGAAATATCAACTAGTACAATCATTATGGAAATCAGTGTGGAGATTCCTCAGAAAACTAAAACTAGAGATTCCATTTAACCCAGCTATTTCCCTTCTAGGTATCTTCCCAAAATACTTAAGACCATTATACTACAGGGGTAGATACGTACCCATGTTTATATCAGGATAATTTATAAAAGCTAAGTCTTCAGGACAATCTACATCCCCAGACGAAGGGATAAAGTAAATGTATCACAGTATTTGTACACAGTGAGTATTGAGACTCTGCCATAAGGATACACTTGAGGCACATACAGATAAACAGATGCCATAATATTACATGAAATAAGTCAGACACAGAAGCTTAAATATCACATGGTTTCTCTTATATGAGGAACTGTATATTATATCTATATATTAATCTATTAACAAAAAGAGATACATAAACAGGAAGTAGGGAGATTTTTCAAATGAATGAAATAACAAGAGATAGAGGGAAAGTGGGTGAAAAACACTGAACGTAAGAATGATGAAAATAGCTTTTGCAAATGGGAAAGGAACCAAGAGACGGAAGGAGCAGGGAGGGAGGGGGATGGTAGGGGATGGGAAAAAGGAGAAAAAAAGAATGAAAATGCAGCAGGCAAATGCACTAATGCTCCATAGCAACGGTAATCACCGTGCGCAAAAAACATAATTGACTGAAAATGGCAGAAAGAAGAAATACTGTAGAAAATAAGTAACTTACAAGTAAAATACATAGACTGGAAAAAAAAATAAAAGGAAGTCTGGGTTCTTGACTAACTTCTGCTTCTAAGCTCCTGAGCACACAAGCCCTCCTAGAGTTATTGACCCTTGTGTTTTTTCCTGTAATATAAGGCTATTAATCTAGTGAACCATTTTCAACAGTGACCAGGCTGTTGCCCTCAGAGGCATCAGAACTGCAAAGGCATTTGTGTTTTTTAAAAAAAATACTGTATCACATTGTTCTGCTATGGTGCTGGTGACCACTTTTCATTTTAATTTGCTTTGAATTTCAGATTATATTTAAGAGGCTTTCCTATCTTTATGGAAACATGGACTGTGCTGGCAGGGTCAAGGGCTCATGAACAAACTCCAGTCCTTTCATGTCTGATATTTTATTATGCTCTGGGCCTAATGAAGTCACAGAACAGTATAGTTGTTTCCAGAATAGAAACAACTAGCTACGTTGCAATTTTTAGAATTATTTCTCTCTAAAAAACACAATGCTTAGTTTAAATAATTAAGCCATCTAGGAAATAAAACTTTAGGGACACATTAACAGTATTGAAAAGGAAAACAAACACATTTATTTGAAATATTAAAACCATAAACTAGTTTTAAAACAACTTGAGCAGCTTTGATACAATAAAAGCTATATCCTAGCAGCAATGCATGCTCATATACAAAGATATGATTCATTTCCTGCTACTCAAGGCAATTAATGTATAATAAAATCCACTGAAACCTGTTTGTAAAAAGCTAATAAAGAAAAAACAAACAATTGTAGCTATCAAATTGTCTGTGTTTGTTAGTTTTCTTCCATTACCTGTAGTTATCCCCCATAATACTCTATTTGGACAATATTGTATTTCCAAAGCAAACTGACAATCTTTTTTTTTTGGTACCAGGAATCAAACTCAGGGCCTCATGCTTGGCAGGCCGGTGTTGCGTTGCTGAGCTACATCCTGGGCCCAACAATCTTGATAAGAAAGCAAAGACACTCGGGAGAAATCAAAAGCAACTGGAAGAGTGAGACAAAATGGAAAAAGGGGAGACAACACATTCTGACAACCACGTTCTCTAAACGATCCATTCTTAGGTAAGCCAAGCTCCTAAGACATCCTTTAGGGCAGGCAATACGAAGTTTTCTCCAAGTTCTTGTTTTTCTAGAATTTTCCCCCAGTGAGTTTTAATGTGTAGAACTTTGCAGGATGGGAGGATGTATTACAGAGGAGAGAGAGCTGCTAGGGGCAAGATGAACCGGGGTGCCCTTGTTCACCTAATTACTTATTCAACATTTTTGGAGAGCCCTTAGGAAACAGGGCCAGTGACTGTAATTGGTGGCAGTCAAGGCAGTACGAGCTGCCACGAAGGAGAAGTCAGCTTTGTTTCTGATTTTCCATATCCTCTATCACTGGGCCACCTTCCCGCGACAGCAGTTCTAGCTGGAGTCCAGTGCAGTCCCACCACTGGCCTACTGGCTAGCAGCTGCTTTCCCCTGCAGCTGCTGCAGGACTGCAGGCAAGACTGCTCACACCTACCGGCAGCCCACCTCCTGCTCTGAGGTCTCCAGGACCCAAACCATGTCCTGCCCTCTGCCTCCCTCAGAGCTGATCTGCCCTGCTTTCCACTACTTGCCACTCTCTCTCGTGCCTTTATTGTGCCTTGGGACAGATGAGGTAGATACTTGCTCAGTGAAGATACTTGCACTGCCATGGTGTACTACGCAGGAAGAACCTCAGCACCAGAATCAAAGGAGCCTTTGTACTGCAGCAGAACCTCAATGCTCTATGCATTTAACGTTCTCCTTAAATTTTCAAGTTGTACCAGGGCTCTAGTTTTTTCTGAACATTACTCAGAAATAATTTGGTTTCCTTAGAAACCAAGGCACAGGGGAAATGTTTAGAAACTTGACAATAAAAAACTGACAATACTAATTTAAAAATCTTAAATTTGCAGATCACTTTATATATTAAACCTGCCTTTTAAAAGCCTACTACTATTGACTGATTGCCCCCTGCCTCCCAGTTCCTATGCTGAAGCCAAAAGCACCGATATGATGGTATGTGGAGGTACAGCTTTCGGAAAGGAATTAGGTTTAGATGAGTTCATGAGGGCAGAGGCCCCAGGATGGAATTAGGGTCCTCAGCAGAAGAGGAAGAGAGACAGGAGCTCTGTCCTTCTGCCGCTGTGAGGACACTGTGAGAAGGCATCCATCTGTACACCAGAAAGAGAGTGTGGAAACCAGGAAGTGAACAACAGCACCTGTTCCTGCTGGCACCCCAATTCCTATCTACAGTATTTTGTGACACGGCCAAAGCTGACCAAGATACCTATTCCCAGGACCACCTGGGAGGCAAGCAGGGCTAGTACTACTGTCCTAGAACAACTGCTGGACAGGAGCCTTAGAATCATGGGAAATGCAGGTTTCCTTGTCAGGCTGGTAAAGCAGGCTTCCGTGGGCTGTGTGACTGCAAAGCCCTGGGTCATGGCTTACAGCTGCGTGTTGCAAATCAGATACTCCAAAAGCAAGCAGAGCATCAAAATGAAGTTTAAAAGGGACAGGGTCAGGAGACTCGGGAAAACAAGTGCAACTATAGTGACAGATTAATAAATAAGTTAATGTAGCTGTCTTTGTGCGGTTTTCTTGCAGGTTAACACAGCAGAATGGACTGGGTAAGTTATAAAGGTGGTTTTTTCGGTTTATGGCTCTGGTCCAAGGTGAGGGGCTACATTTGATGATGTCACGGAGTGCACAAGGGACCTAACCAAACTGGCTTCTATCGCACAGCCCCTGGAGAGCTGACTCCTTAACTCATTGATTAATTCATCATATGAATGGATTAATCCACCCATGAGGGGAGACCCTAATCACCTCTTAGAGATGCCATCTGCTGCACTTCTTAATATCGCATGACGAACACTAAATTTCAACATGAGTTTCAGAACAGACAACCATCTTCAAACCTCAGCAGTAGCTTCTGAGAGAGCATTTCAGCTCTGAGAGATGCAGATATGGAAATGTAAACTGGTTACCGAAGACTAAGGAAGTGGAAGTTAGACGAGAGCATTAAAAATGCTCTACTTTTCTGAATTCCAGTCTCGGTTTATTTCAGTCAGCCTGCCTTTGCAGTGAACTTGGGCTTCTCGGCTCAGATCTTCCCTGTCTATTACAGGGTAGTGCTATCTGATGGCGTGGAATTTTAAACATGCAAATGTGAAACAGTTTGGTAAAGTATTCTGAGAATTTCAGTTTATTTGTAAAAATAGTAAGTAATGAAAGTCCCTTCAAATTAAAAAAATAACTGTCAATATTTCAATTGAAAATCATATTTCAAAGTTGCTAGACCTAGAAAACCACTAAGTGCACTCTGGGATATGGCAATGCAGGGTAACTGTCAGTATATCATGTTCCCTTAGTAACTGTCAGTATACCATGTTCCCTTAGTAACTCTGTCAGTATACCATGTTCCCTTAGTAACTGTCAGTATACCATGTTCCCTTAGTAACTGTCAGTATACCACGTTCCCTTAGTAACTCTGTCAGTATACCATGTTCCCTTAGTAACTCTGTCAGTATATCATGTTCCCTT
>PVLD010008410.1:0-84210 GCA_004027595.1 Dinomys branickii
AGGTGAAGGTAACATTATGTAGGACAGCATCCAGAGCTAATTCCCTTCTATGTTCTCTATAATTCTGTATTTCCTCAGTCGTTTTTGTATTAGCAGAAATGAAGATAACTTTATATTATACAGCATCCAGTGTAAATTCCCTACTATCTTATCTATAATTTGGTATTTCCTTTAATGTTTTTGTGTTAACTAATGTGAAGATAACTATGTAATACAACATTCAGTTCTAATTCCCTACTAAAAAAAAAAAAAGAAAAAAAAAAAAGAAAAACCAAACAGGGTAGGCCATGACGCCTTGATGGTTTAAATCCCAGCTCACTTATTACTCACCACGTGATCTTGTGGAAGTTACCCAATTTTTCTGTGCCTCACTTGTAAAACGGGGGTTAAAATTGCGCATTCTTCAATTGATGATTTTGAGGGCTACATAATTAAAAGTACCTATAGTTTTATCACTGATAAATACTCAAATATCAGCAATAATTCTACTTATTGTCATTGCTTTTCCCTTTACTTTTACCCCTGCAAGAGCGCCACTGTCCAAAGCACCTTGGGGAATCACCCACAAAACTTGTGATACAGATTCCGAGTAGCCCAATAGTAACAAACTGTCACTTTTGCTGGAGGCCTTAATTTTAGGAATTGCCAAAATTAATCTAATCTAAATCTTTTTGTGAAATAAGTGGGCAATCAGACTGGATTATGATCTTTAAAATAGACAAACGAAGGCACACTAAAGCACTTTTATAAAAAATGTTGTTAGTTCTAGAAATAACAAGGAAACTGAATTTCATGTCAGTTGGGTCACCTTTATACTCAAGGAATCATTATACTGTTCATATTGGGAGTTATTTTAGAGGTCTTTTAACTCAATATTCTCACTTCAATCATGAAAACAGAACTCCAATTAGATATAGTGACTTGCCTAAAGTCTCAAAGCTGTGCTGGTCAGAAAGCTGGGACCTAAATCCAGCTTCGTACCTTCCAGTTCTCTTCTTCCTCCACCATTCTGCCTTCTCGTCCTCTTTGTCCCATTTGGACCCTAACGTCATCTAGAATTCTGCACATGGTCTTATTACTGGTATTAGAAAGTAAAAATGTTGCTCTTAGAATTGAAACATTTTTCATGGAATCCCATACTGCCAATACATGTGATTAAATTTATTCAGTTTGGGTTCTGGTATAATGTTTCAAGAATTGGCACAACGAATGTCTCCATTTGGCTACTATCTGAAGAAAATGAGCAAACACAGAATTCCTCGTACATTGGCAGTTTTGTTGAAGTTTTAACTGGACACAAATCAACATTACTACAGTGTCTCCAAAGGCAAGTTTCTACCAGTATATTAGTACCTAAAACTGGGCTTTTAAAGCGAGACTGTTCCAAAAAATAAACCACCACACTCTCCCTTTTCCTCCTTATTATCCCATTGGACCTAGTTGGTGTTTAACCTCGCCCATTCTCGGATGCCTCACAGGTCTTTTAATCACTGATAAGCAAAAAACAATCTGAAGAGGGTGAGAACTCTTTAGAGTATATGATTGTGAAATGTCCTAAGTTATACAGGGTATGTGTATATGTGTGCTAATACATGTATGTGTGTGTGCACGTGCACACACCAAGGGTTATATAAAGACACTTTGCTACAGTGAAAAAGACATTTCAAATAGGAGCCAAATGATTAGGTTGAAAATTCAGCTCTGCCACTTTAATAGCTATGATTTAAAGGATATTATGTAGCCTCTCTAAGCAATTCGTGGAAAGGAAATAGATCATATGATTCTAACTCCCATGGTACTATACCTGGCCCATTGTAGGCTTTCCATAAAATAGACTCAGTTCAAATTTGAATGAGAACAAAGGGAAAACAGAATAGAAAAAAAATGATACAGAGGTAGAAAGATAAAGTCTACACCTTCCACAAAAGTAGGGACGTAGAAAAAGTGATTTCTTACCTTGAAGTTACTAACATATGTTTCAAGTTTACACCAGCATAATTTAACCTACGTCTGGTCAAAATAGAGTAAAACAGACTAGACTTAATTTCTACATGAAGTACAAATATTTAAAAATTTAAATAAACAAAAAAACATAAGAAACAATGGTTCTTAGAACTTTGGCCATCAGGTAAACAATGAATAGTAATATCTGAGAGTGGGGAAACAAATGAAGTGACCCTATGTTATATCAACTTGCTTCCTGGAAGAAGTTTCCAGGCTGAGAAGCAGAGAGGGGATCCTTACCAAGCAAGGGGTCCACCTGAATGAAAAAAAAAAGAGATGGGAATCAAAGGAAACCATGAGTGCTGGGGTTCTCAGGGCACAGTAGAAAAGAATTCCAGATAGATGCACACAGAAAACTCTCCTCCAAGGAACTGCATGGGGTCACACTCAAGTATTCAGTTAAGTATGATCAGTGAATCATCTGAGGAATAAAGCCTCCACCAGGAAAATAGCTACCTGCAAGGACCAAGAAACAATAAACAGAGGTTGCGCAGAGAAGAGAACCTAATCCCAGCAGCCAAAGTATGGTATAATTCACAAGACATATGATGAAGCACTCGGAAGGGCATTTGCTTTAGAGGTAGATAAAATTAATCCTAGTCTAATGCTGTTCTGGTCCAGCCTCATAGAGCCTCAAGGCAAAAACTAAAAATAAAATTTTTTTGAAGTGATGTATTGAGTAAATCTCAAGAATATCTATAAGAATATAGAAATACCCAGCAAATAATAAGGTAAAATGTGTAACACACAAAGACACAGAAACATACAATCCCAAGTGAGAAGGAAAATCAATGAATCAAAACTGAACCAGAGATGATAGAGACATTGTAAGGAGTAGTCAGAATCATTAAAAGTTATTACAAATACAATGTATATGTCCAAAAGCTAGAGAGCAGATTAAATACACTAAATAAGGCAAGGGAAAAGTTTTGAAAGACTCAAACTGAAATTCTAAGAGATGAAACTAGGGGGAAAATGTGTGTGTTTTGTGTTTGTTGTGGAAGATGAATTACACAAATTAAATATTACATAAGAAAAAATTAGAGAATCTAACAACATATGAAATACCTATGGACATCTGGATAAGAACAATTAAAAATGAAGCAAAGAAAGAAATATGACTAAAACAAAAACAATACAAAGCATTGTTTGGCAACACAACTTTCCGAGGCCCAATATACACATAATTGGAGTTTAAGAAGGGGAAAAGAGAAAGATGAAATAGAAAAACTACTTTAGAAATTATTAACTAAAAAAATTTTAAGTTTGCTGAATATTATATAAAGCCACAGTTTTAAGAATCTCAACCAAACCCAAGCATTAAAAAACTGTATCAAGATACATCACAATCAAATTGCTTGTAACAGTGATAAAGAGAAAATCTTAAATGCAGCCTGAAGAAGTGACACACTACATATGAGTAGATGAAAGAGTATGTTAAAATGGCAGATTTCTCATTGGAGACAATGCAAGCTAGAGGACAGTGGAGAGACATCTTTTAAAAATTAAAAGAAAACTCTAGATTTCCATGCCCAGCAAAATTGTATTTCAAAAACTAAAATGACATAAGAGATGTTTTCAGACATAGCAAAAATTCAATTATCAGCCAAATGCGCCATAAGAAATACAAAAGGAAATACTTCAGACATAAAAAAAAGTGACACCAGATGGAAATGTGGATCCACATAAAGGAATTGAAAACACCAGAAATACTAAATATGTGGGCAGATATAAAAACTTATCTTTTTAAAAATTAGTGTGCATTAATGATACAGAATAAAGGGATTCATTGTGGTATACTCATGCATGCATATATCATACTTTAATCTTATCTACTATTCCATTGCTCTTCCCCTGCCCTGAGTCACTTCCTCTTTTCTAATGGTCTCCTTTCTGCTTTCATGTCATCAACCTCCTACCCCATTCCGCATGAGAGAAAACATGTGATACTTGTCTGAGTCTGGTTTATTTAACTTTATGTAATAATCTCTAGTTCTATCCATTTTCCTGCAAAGGATATGACTTTATTCCTCTTTATAGCTAAGTAGTATTTCATTAGGTGTAGGCACCACATTTTCCTTATCCACTGATCCACTGGTGAGCATCTAGGCTGATTTTGTAACTTGGCTATTGTGAACTGTGTTCTATTAAACAGGAGTGTCCAGGAACCACTATTGTATGCTATAATTCCTCTGGGTTCATACCAATACAGCTAAGTTCTATGGCAATTCTAGTTTTAATTTTCTGAGGACCCTCCATACTGATTTTCATAGTGGCTGTATTAGTTTACATTGGTTTCCACCAACAGTATAGAAAGGTTCCTTTTTCCTTGCATCCTCATCAGCATTTGTTTGTTTTTTTGATACCGGGGATTAAACTCAGGGCTTCTGCATCGAGCTTTATCCCTAGTTCTTTTTTCTGTATTTTTGTTTTGAGACAGGGTCTCACTAAGTCATTAAGTTGCCCAGGCTGGGTTTGAACTTTCCATCTTCCTGCCTCAGTCTCCCAAAGGGCTGGTATTACAGACATTGTATTAGTCAGCTTTCCCATTGCCAGGACAAAATACTGAACATCTATAACTTAAAGAGTGTTAATTTGGTTCATATTTCAGAGGATTTAGCCCATAACTATCTGGCTCCAAGGCAGAAACAGCATGACAGAGGGTGTGTTGAAGGAAAGCTGCTCAATCCAAAGTAGCTAGAAAGCAGAGAGAAAAGAGATGAGCCAGGGACAAAAATACACCCTTCCAAGCCATATCCCCTGCCTCTTCTGACCAGGCCTCATCTTTGCACATGAAACTTTTGGGGGACATTTTAGATTTAAACCATATTAACTCCCGGCTCCCAAAAGACTCATGTCCCATCTCATTAAGCAAAGTACATTTAAACTATCTCTAACAGTTGCCCAAGTCTTAACACTTCCAGTATTGCTAAAAAGCCCAGGTCCAAAGTCTCCTCTAAAATCCAAGACAGACTCATAGTTATAATCTCCTGTCAAAATAAGAAAGTTAATTACTTCCAATATACAATGGTATGAGGTAAATAATCCAAAAGGGAGGAATGGGGGATAGAAAAACTGGACCAAAGCAAGATCAAAACCCAGTAGAGCAAGCATTAAAACATGTATTTCTATGTCCAGCACCTAGAGTAGGTTGTAGTGAGTTGTGAGCTCCAAAGAGTTGGTCAGCCCTGTCCCTATGGCCTCACTGGGGGCAGCCCACACGGCCTTTCTCTTGGGCTGGCTCTACTCTCTGCCCATAGTTTTTCTCACTAGCCATTGCACATCCTTAGTATCCCCAACTTCCTGGGGTCTCTACTGCATCTTTGGGTTTACTGATAGCTTTACGTGTTCTCTCATTAGAAGCTACTGGTAGGGACTATGGCCCTGTCACACATTTTTGCCTGGCCTCCCACGCTTTCTTTACAATCTGGATAGAAACTTCTATGAGCCCTTAACTCTTGCATTCTGCATCCCTGAAATACCAGAGCCTAGATGGATGATGCTACACTATGCCATCAGCGCAAGTAGCAGTTTGACCCCTTGCACCATGGCTGCAATGACCTTTAGGTTTGTGGATGGTTGAACTCTGGGAATACTTCTCTAAGTGTCCCTGAATGAGCAGGGTACCCTAAGGCTCTCTTCTTATAACAAAATGTTTCAAAATTTATACTTTGATATATGGGAGCCTATGAAGACTGGTGTTGGGCCAATTCCAAAAATGTCTTCAAGTCATCCTTCCTACCATCCTGATGCAAAGTACACAGTCAGTTTCTTTTTAATGCTAATCTTTTCAGAAACCATCCTCTTCTCTGTTCCAACTTTTCAGGTGCTTTCTTTCTCATGAAACTGCAAACTTCTCATATCTTTTGGTTCTGCTTTTCACTCCTGAGCTTCACTACAGATCTGGCTAAAAGCAGCCAACAGTATCCATGCCAAAGCCTGAATGTTGGGCTGCCTTAAGATTTTCTCAAGCAGCTCAATTAGTTCACCCATTTTAAATTCAATCTCACACCAAGACTTAGGACATCAACAAAATGCAGACAAATTCTTTGCCAAAATGAAACACACATAGCCTATTTAGTCACCTTCCTTGTTCCCAATTGAAACCTGTGAGCCTCACCTTCACTACCTGATTTATATCAGCATTCTGGTCTCCTAAGCTCCAGAATCACCCACCAATCTTAGCTTATAGCATTCTAAAGATCCTCTAACTGGCATCTCCCAATCTTTCCAAACTCCAGAAAACCAGTTCCAAAAGTTTTTAAACCACATGGTCAGGTACAGTCATAGCAATGATCCCACTTCTGGCACCAGTTTTATGTTATTAGCTTTCCATGGCCAGGTCAAAAGAGCCAACATCTGCAACACGAAGGAGAAGAGGTATATTTTGGCTCATGTTGAAGAGGACTTAGTACATTGTTGGTGGGTTCCTAACACAAAATATTGGAGGCGCATTTTAGAACTAAACCACACCCAGCTTGGTTTTGTATTCTTGATGACTGCCATTCTGACTTAGGTAAAACGGAATCTCAATGTAGTTTTGATTTACATTTTCCTGATAACTAAAGATGTTGAACTTTTTTTTTCCACATAATTGTTGGCAGTTTATATTTCTTCTTTTGAGAAATATCTGTTTAACTCATTTGGCCATTTATTGATTGGGTTATTTGTGGGCTTGTTTTTTGTTTTGCTTTGCTTTGTTCTTTTGGTGCTAAGTTATTTCAGTTCTTTATATGTTCTGGATATTCTCTTTTGAGTGAATAGCTGGCAAAGATTGTCTCATATTCAGTATGCTGTCTCTTTACTCTGTAAACATTTTCTTATTAGACTCATACATCAAAGAATAATGTTTCAGTCAACAATAAAACACATATACAATGGTAGCCCCATAAAATTATAATCCAGCTGAAAAATTCCTACTAGATGATATCTTAGTCATCTTAACATTGTAGCTTAATGTATTACTTATAGATCTGTGGTGATACTGATGCAAACAACCCTGAGCCTTGCCAGTCATATAAAAGTATAGCATGTATAATATTAATACTTCATAATAAATGACTTTTGCATTTACATGCAATATTTTTATCATTACTTTAGAGTATATGCCTTATTTTTTAAAAAGCATACTATAAAACAGCAGGCTGTGTAGTGCTAGCAGCAGCCTTATATTATCTTGTGTTTACCACCATGTGTCTTGCACATGAAGTGACTGACTTACACCATTTAGGTTTGTACATAGTGTCAAAGAATAACTTCATCCTAATGATGTCCCTCTTAGAACATATCCTCATTGTTAAGCAATGAATGAGTGTATTTAAATCTCTTTAAAAGATAATCAATGGTTTAAAGCATAATAATGTATTGTGAGGCTTATAATAGGAGGAAAATAGATGGCAACAGCAAAAAGGCTAATATATTACCTTTCTGCCACTGTCACAAAATACCAAAGTTACACAAATTGTAGGAGCAAAGGTTTATTTTGGCTTAAATTTTAGAGGTTTCAGTCTGTAGACAGTTGCCTCATTGCTTTTGGGCCTATGGGTAGACAGCGTAGCAGAAGCAAAAGAAACTGCTCAACTCCTAGTGTTCAGGAAGTGAAAAAGACAGGAAGGGCCAATTCCAATACCCTTTCCAAGGACTTGTGTCCACCTGACCTAAATTCCTCCCACTAGGCCCCACTTCTTAAGGGTCCCCATCACATCCCAATAGTGCCACAGACTGTTAGCTAAGCCTTTAACACGCGAACCTTTGGAGAAGACCCATCTAAATCATAGCAGCTGGTAAGAGAAAAACAAAAGACCACTGAGGTAGGTTTTTCATACTATGTGAAGTGGTACAGTATCACTTGACGTGTATATTGTAAGTACTAAAGTAACTATGAGACTAACAAAACCAGGAATTGTAGCTAATAAGCCAACAAAGAAAATAAAATCCAAAAGGAGACAAACAAGGGAACAAAGCATAGATAGGGCATACTGAATACAAATAGCAAGATAAAATTTAACTTCAACAACAGTAATAGTATAAACTAAAAATAGCCCAAGTCCTGCAATTAAAAGATAATCATACCAGAGTAAACAAAAAGCAACATACAACTTCATGCTATCTCTAAGAATCTATTTTAAGTGTAAAGATGCAAATAGGTTAATGCTAAAAGATTAATCAGAAAAGATATACTACGCTAACACTATTCAAAAGAAAGATGGAGTAGCTATACCTCATGCTGAATGAGGCAGGTTTCAGAGCAAACATTACTGCCAAGAATGAAGAAGGTAACTTCACAGTGACAAATGAGAAAGTCAATTTTTCAACAGGATATAATGTAAATGATTTTTAGAACAGCAGATATTCTAAATGTTTATGTATCCAATAATGGAGCTTACAAATACGTGAAGCAAAATGTGATAGAATTGTAAGGGGAAACAAAGGTCACAATTATAGGAGGGCTCAACATTCCTCTCTCATTTAATAATGAAACGAATAGAAAAAAAGAATATTTTAAAAGCCATTCAAACAGTACTACTGACAAATCTCACCTAATTAACATCTGCAGAATACTTTGGTCAACAGAAATAACCAATAATCTAAAATGTTCCATGCTGCCAATGTGTTTTGTGGTACAAGTATTTAATAAATTACATGAAACATTCCACACTTTTGTTATAAAATAGGTTTTGTATTATTTTGCCCAATAGTGGGCTAATGTAAGAGTTCCAAGCATATTTAAGATAAGTGAAGTTAAGTGTGCAGAGGGTTACTTTGTTTTTGACTAAGTAACATTTTCATCTCATAATGGGTTTAGTGGGAAACAATCTCTTTGCAAATGAAAGAATATCTATAATCTGATATAATGGACAAAGCTACAAAAATGCAAATCTCCCTTTTTTCTTTCTGTCCTTTCTTTGAAGAATTCAGTCTAAAAGCCACAGATAGTACCTTCTATATAGTATGGGAGACTAGGGAAGTGCTATCAGCCCTGGTGCAGGGTGTAAGAGGCTGAGCAAGCTCACAGCAGAGGGAGTCGCACAGGAAGTAGAAGAGTAACGACTCAAGCAAGCACAGACTTCATGGGACAAGGTATCTGAATGGTGGTGGTGGGATGGCAGTACCAACAGGAGAATGATTACAAACACAGGAAGTTGATTTGATAAATACACTGAAGATAAGGAGGAGCCAGATTTCTCACTGTTGGAGAAAAGAGTCACAAAAACAGAAAGGAAAAAACTAAAATGCACTTCAGTTGGATTGGAACTGATGATAGCTGTGTGAATTCATAGTTGGCAAGATACAGAAAAATATTGGTGTATTTGAGTATATATACATATATATGTATACACAGTGGCAGAAAGGTAACATATTAGCCTTTTTGCTGTTGCCATCTATTTTCCATATATCCTAACTCTCTCCACAAGGAGAGCCTGGGAACTGAGATTATCCCAGCTGCACGGAACACACCTACATAAGCCCAAATCCAGGTTTCTAGAAAACTATACCAAAAGGGGGAAAAAAAAAAAAAAAACCAAAGCTCCTTGGAGAAATGACTGATTCTACTCCAGAGGCAGAGGAAATATGAGCCTGCAATACGCCGTGCTAAAAAGTAAGGAAGTTCTCAAAGACTGATGGAAAATGTCCCAGTAATACAGACATCAGCTTGAAGAGGTCCTCATGGCCAAATATGGAATTATTTGGGTATTAAAATAACTGATTAGCATATCAGACTATAACTCACTGAATAAAATAGCAATCCATGTGCCCACACTGATATAAATAAACAAACAGGAAGAGAAAAAGCTTTTCCTTAGAATGGAATGTCAACCAATAAAACAGAAGAGATGATGGAATTAGAAAATAACCATTTGGCGACCATCACTTTAATAACTAATCCAGCTAAGGAACATCAATATATGCTGAAACTTGTATAGAAATTTTATGAAAAATTAGGTTTTTACATAAACTAAAAATATCTTATTAGAAAAGATTTACTCATTTCAAAGACACAGAGCAGAAACTTGCCAGGCACCATTCTAGTCAAGGATTCATAAGTTAGTATCACTAATAATGGAACAAATCAAAATGGAACAAATCAAAATGTGTATGATCTGAAAGGAAGAAAAACACAATATTGCATGCACATTATGCCTTCTAAAAATGGTGAATCTTTGCATGAGAAAATACCAGGTAAACAAAAATCAAGAGACATTACAAAATAACTGGCCTAAATGTCCTTTAAAATGTCAAGGAAAGACTGAAATTATTTCAGATTAACAGAATAAAGAGGCATAAGAACTAAATATAATGTGTGATTCTAGAAGAAATCTTCTTGTTACAAAGGACATTGAGGCAGCTGGAGAAACATGAGATGCTTGAATAGGATGTATGGGTTAGGCAGCAGTAACCTGGCAATGCTGACTTCTTTGAGTTCAATGGTTAGTCTATGGTTATCTAGGAGAATATTATTATTTGTAGAAAATATGCACTAATTTATTTGGGAATGCTGAGGGATTAGTCTTTCTAATTTAAGGAGTTAAATGAGGAAAAGCTCTAGGTACTCTTCTACAATATCTCAATAAATTTGAAAATATTTAAAGTAAAAAGGCATAAAATGATCAAAAACTCAAGGCAGAAAGTATTAACATAGCAGTACCCCAAGCCAAGATTTCCACAAGGGAGCACCCTGTCCCAGTCCTCATTCCACAGAAACAACCGGTCAGTCTAGAAAATTATGGCAGAAAGAGAGAAAACAAGTGAGCTGCCCTTTTTCTAACTGACACACTTCACAAGGTCAATAGTTATCTCACCACAGCAAATTTGTTGGGACTGAGTTCTTAATGATAGATACAGTAATTTCCACCACTGTTACAATCATGCTGAATACGCATACAATTCTACTGCCATCAGCAATCTCCCATATAAATCCCTTTTCCAGATAGCTGTATCATATGCTCATCTTTTTAACTGTCAAAAACAATTTTTGAAAATTTAATCATTTTGCATAGAAATAAGTTCTTAATATATTACTTACTTCCATGGTTTCCAATACTGTATACAAGGAAAATAACGATGTTTTCTTAAAAAGACTGAGAGTCAGTATCAACACCAGCAAGACGTTGAGGTTTACAGAAGGGCCCTGTATCATAATCCTTTTTAAATTATGATATCAACTTTGTGTTTTCTGCCTTTTGTATCAGGCTCTCACACAATATTTTTCAGGGCTGTCAATGCGACTGCCAGTAGCATCACCAAATGATAATATTTAATTTATTATGGATTTGGAGACTAGATAACTATGATTTATAGAGTTAAGTACACAAATTTATAAAATGCTACACAAAGTAAAAGTACACAGTTTCTAAAGGATGCTTGTGGATTCTTCTTATGTATAAAATGTAAATTTTTTTTCATAAATTGATATCAAATAAATGAGACTCTATTCTCTTTCCATTTTGTTCATAAAAAAGGCTGACACTAACAAATCCAATGATGGACAATAGTATATTGTCCTCTTCAAGAAAGAAAGAGTCAAAAAGTGTATCCACGGACTCAGTGATTAGACAGTGTTGGGAAATTCCGGTATTAGCATTTATCACACTTCTTGGAACTATGGTAATATTATGATCAGTGTTTTATTGGCAATTTTTTTTTCGGCCCTCCTATAGATAAAGACAAGTGGGTAATAACATAAAATGTAAATTCCCCATCTTTCATTATTCAAAGTAAAAAGTGACTAAAGTTTATGTATCAAAGAAACAAAGTACTTCATGTCAAGTTTCCATGGGAGGTGGTGACCCCTAGGTTTTTTTTTGAGGCAAGGCTCACTAATGGGCAACTTATGATCCTCTTGTGTCAGCCTCCTGGAGTGCTGAGATTACAAGTATGTGGCACTACGCCCGGCTTCGTGTCAAGTTTTAGCAATAATAACCATAATAAAGAGAAAACCAGAAAGAGTTAACATGTGCCACCAGCTTGAACCACTAGTGATACATGCATAACTGTCCCATCAGGCAGCTTGTACCACTGATGGTACAAGTGGTACAGAGGGATCTAATCTCTTTTGCCAGTCTTTTTACTAATAAAAAGCCACCTGATCGGACAGTCAGGCATACACCACTAGTGGTCCGGGCTACCCGGCAGTGAGACATAGGAATTATAGCTCTGCCATGAAAATGTTAAGGTGTTTCCTGCTAAGCAAGGGGAGTGGGGGAGGGGTGGAGAGGAGTTTTCACTTTTCATTTTACAATGTGATTTTTTAAAAACTGATATGCAGAGCTTTTGCTTTTAATTTTTAAAAATATGCTATGGTTGGGTGGGATAGGTATCACTTTCTCTAGGAAGTTTCCCGTGACAGTGCGGTCTCTTTTTACTGTGCTCCCAGAAAAGAAAACATGGGACACTATGAGAGCATTTACTATCCTATGTTTGTACGCTTAACTGATTGACTACATCACCAGACTGAAAAGTACTTGAAGGCTGGCGTCGGACCTTATTTACTTTTGTATCTGTAGCACATAACCAGCACCACAACCAGTCACATAACTAGAGGTTGAGCAATAAATGCTGAATGAATGAACATATGAGTAATAGTCATAGTGAATAAAACTGATCATATTAATGCACTTGGAAAACAAAATCATAAAATGAACATTCATTTAAAGTTGTATCATGTTAACTGTATCTTACTCTCCCCAAATTCATTTTTAATAGAAACCTTTGATGCATTCCCAGGAAAAGTTAAAAGAAATTTTAAAGAAAATAAAATGTCTTTTCCATTTGCTTTCTATCAGAGGCCCTTTCGCCACCTCCTATGAGTAGTGAAAATTCAGTATCAAATACAGACTGACTCACAGATGCCAGCACATACTGTGCCTGTCAGAGTATCTTTCAGAATGGTGAATTTATTTATGTATAAACAATGTTTCAAGTCTATTCAAAAGGCTCCACAAAGTAATTCCACATGACAACTTCTTTCTACCATAAAAATCTACTTATACTAAAAAGAAAACTGCAGTTTAAAAACAAGCACTGAGAAGTTATGGTTTCCAAGGCTACAGGGAACAGCTTAATTTTGAAGCATTAAAACTAGAACGCGTAACACAGTTTAAGTAAGAATTTTTTTCTAAGAGGAACTACAAAACTTTCTTTTTCTATCTGGTCAATACTAAAAGTTTTATAGTAATAGTTTCATCATATACAGAACCAGTAAGTTAGACATTCATTTTCAGCCTTAAAAATACAACATTTGAAGTCAGCCACATCACCATTTTTGCAGCTTAGCTCCAAAGTGTGAAGAAGTGTTAGCATTATGTGGCCCTTTCATCAAATCAAATCAAGAAAAACCAAGTGGAGTTGTGGTGAGGTCTAAAACATATGAAAGACCTTCACTGAGCATACATATTCTACTAAAGCAATAGATCCTGTTTAAAAGAGCATGGAGCAGTAATGAGTCCTTGAACTTTTGCAGAGTGCCAAGAAGTAACATGTTACATAATCTTGGGCAAGTTAGTAAACATTCCTGAGCCTCAACGGACTCATGTGCCTAATGCGTACGCCTGCTGGAAGTATTAACTAAAACAATAAAATAGATGCAACTCCTAGTATAAAATCTCCACATCACAGGCATTCAAAAAAGTGAAAACTAGCCAGACACAGTAATGCACACCTATAGTTCCAGCTGCTTGAGAAGCTGAGGCAGCAGAGTCCCTTGAGCCCAGGAGTTCAAGGTCAGCCTGGACAACATAGCAAGGGTCTGTCTAAAACAAAACAAAATGGCAAATAACTAATATTGAGGGAATAAGGTGATTTCTACATTTAAAACAATGCAAGGTTAATAAAGCTAAACGTGTCCAGGGCACAAAATGCATGTCAAGCGCTAAAAGGGTACAAGGAATGACCTGAGGTCGAAGGCTTCCTAAGCAGATGAGTGTAATCTACATCTCAAAGAATTTCTTCAACAAGTCAGGCAAGCATTTCCTGTCTTTCATTCTGCTACCCAGGTATAATCTTCTGTTCCTTGATCTACCTAACAAGATTCCAACTGTTCTCTGTTAACCTATCCCCTGTGCCAGGGAATGGCTGGAAGAGCAACAGAAACCAGCGCCGGGTGGGGTCGGGGGTAGGGCACCGCCTCCTAAAAGTACATTCAGCTGCCAAACTCGTCAATGCATGAAGCCACTGCTGAGTGCAGGGCCCCGTAATCCCAAACCTTCCAGACACAGAAGACTCTGGGAGGAGTTTCTAGATCTAACCCTTCACTGCAACAGATGGCAACGTCCTCCCTCCCCCTTCCCAAACCACGTAACCTGGCAAATGAAGTGATGCCTGAGCAAAACTGAGACCAAGATTTAGGTTTGGGGGTAAGGTAGGAGTGTTTCCGTGAGCCTAAATCCACCTGTTTTAGCCCAGCCTTTTTTCCAGAGCGTTGCCCTGGTCTCACTTTTCCCTTAGATGATTTCTCATGAAGTAGCACTCTGATTTTCATCCTGCTCTTGTCTATTTGGGGCAGAGCTCCCACCAGGACAGACTAGACAGATGGCTGACACAGGAGTACAAGACCCTACCAATAAATGTTTTCAATAGAGAGTTGATGAAAGTGAGATTTTATTTCAAAACTTGACCAGCATTATTAAATTACTGGACTACTAGACCCTCATGCTGCAAAATTTACCACATAGCATGCTTCATGATTTATAAGGATACTGTGTTAAAATTCTTGATGGTTCGTATTTCTACATACCTTCTCACAGTCATAATCATAAATGACTATCAAAAATGCTAGCATACCCATAAACCCAAATAATAAGAAAACACCAACTATCTCAATTGAGGGACATTCTACAAAGTATCTCAAATCTGTCAAAGCTGTCAACAAGAAATGTCTGAGAAACTATGACAGCCAACAAAAGCCTAAGGAGACATGGACAAAATGTGATGTGGTGTCTAGGGTGAAATCTTGGAAATGGAGATCTAAGTAATGGAAGTACTAGCTTTAGTTAATAACATTTCAATATCCGTTCACTAATTATATAATAACTGTACCATAATACCAAAAGACATTAAGAGGAGGGGAGGCTAAAAGTGGGGTACGTGAGAACTCTCTAGAATATCTTAGCAATGTTTCTATAATCTAAAATTATTCTAAGAATGTTTTTTAAAGCCAGGCATATTGGTACACAGCTATAATCCTAGCACTTTGGGAAGCTAAGTCGGGAGGATCACAAGTTCAAATCTAAGCAGGATAACTTAAGAAACTTAATGAAACCCTGTTTCCAAAAAGGGGCGGGGGTGGGGGGAGACATAGCTCAGTTAGAAGGTCCTGGGTTCAATTCCTAGTACAAAAAAACCAAAAAAATTTAAACGCCACAAAATGGATCTCACACAGTAACAGTAGTTTGCTAAAGTTCTAAGCTAATTTTGTAAAATAAGAACATATATTTAAAAAATAAAACCAAAATAGAGAATAGTAAACTTATCATAACAATTACTTAGAATCTTAATGCTTCTAAAACCTTTGGGAAAAATGTGTCCAACCTCCAGCCTGTCTTTTCTTGCCCTTTTAAAAAAATGTTGTAATAAAAAAATTTTTAAATAAAGGAAGTTTTATGACATATACATTAACTATATTGCTGGGAAAAAAAGAAAAGAAAAAGGAGGACAACATGTTGGACACATCAAAAGGAATATGTATTAAAAGGGAAAAAAAGAACTTGTCAGATTATAATCAAGCCCAACCAAAATGTAACAATCATCTGCAAGATCAACAATCCTGTATTTCTGCCACTAAATCTTTTCCCAGAAGATTTAGTTGACAAGGTATTCTTTTAAAATATCAATCTAATCCTCATACAGTATTATTTGAACTGATGTCACAGCTCAAGCTTGAAGATCTTGAAAACCAAGCAAAGTGGGCTGTCCCAAAGTAGGACACTCAGAAAGTGGTTTTGTGCCAAGTACCCTAAGGTAACAATAGGTAGCCAAACCCCATTGAGCTCTTTTCCCTCAGAAGCTCAAGAAATTATTCTAGATCCTTTTTTATGGCATATAAGATTTACTGCCTTGCACAATCAATGATTTCTTCATACACAATCATATATAAATATACACCTAACTCAGGGTTCCATGAAAGCCAAAAGTGCTTCATGGTGTGATATTCTGAATGATGAATTATCAGCAGATAGAAATGGCAATTTTCAGTCACAGATGGCTTCAAATTGAGGAGAAATTCATATAATATACAATTAACCATTTAAAACGCACAACTCGGGCATATAGTACATTCGTAATGTTATGATTACTATATAATCATAGATTTTGACCTCAGAAATAAGTGAATTCAACTAGCTTCCTCCCTGCTTTTCTCTACAACAGCTAGTGAGTATGAGTTTCCTTTCTCCCTTTCATATATGATACATTTACTTCTTGTATCATTCCATGATCAGTGTACAGTGGTACCTGTGGAAGATAAACGTTCGCTCTTACAATAGGGAGCACCGTCTCCTTACAGGGATACTTCACCTGGTGTATACCTCTAATTGCTAAAAAGTACCTTCTTTCACTGAGTCAGTATTTGACTCCCACTGGATTCACAGGATGCCACCTTAACTGCAAAATGAGGACAATAATATCTAGTATATACTACACAAGTACACACACTTGAAAGGGGGCTCACGGATTTTCTCCCACATCCTGCAATACATTGAGCTTGAAGAAGTAAATTCAGTCTTCCTTGCATTTTACTGTTCTCTAAACCACTCCTCTACTTCCTAAAAATGCCCAGTCCCTTTAATGTATATATTATTTGATATGCCACAGTAATGGTTGATTGTGTCAGCTGAAGAAGTTTAGAAGTTTAATTACATCAGCTCAGCAATTCTACACCCTAGCAGGTAGAGGACCCACCCTGGGGCGGCTCATCACCTGGATGGCATAAAGGGAATTGAGGAGGGACAGACTGGCTTCTGTTCTTCAGAGGCGCTCCAGTCTTTGCCTTCAGCTTGGACGTCATCTCCTGGCTTTCAGAACAAACTCTTCAGCCTCCATCATAGACTCTTCAGCCTTCTAGTGCAGATGCTTCAGCTTCTGCGTGGGTACTTCAGCCTTCTGTTGTAGACTCTTCAGCTTTCCAAAGCAGAGCATTTAGTCTTCAGGCAAGGACCCATCGGCCTCCTGATAATACCTTGCAAGGACACAGCGATGAACTCCAGACCCTGGACTAAAAACCTTCAGCCTCAGTGTACAGACACCCTCTGCACGCTTCCTCATCCAACTCTGGCTGACCATAGTAAGTGGCCTTGTAATTTCTTGCACATTTGTACATCTTGTGTCATATCTGTTTCTCTAGTACACACTGACTGCCACAGCCACTTTCCCCTTTTGCTGCCAGTGTCTCTCTTTCTCTCAGTAAGCATTCCAGATTAGTAATCAAAGATTTCAGCCCCTCCTCTGATCTTTCCTCCTACTACTCCTGCCATTACCCTTGATACCTTCTACAGTCATGGAGAACATCCATATGATATTATAATCTACCAGATTCTGGGCTTCTACCTAGTTCAGTCATTTATTCTCATACTTGAAATCATAATCAGTAACTTCAGCAGTGTTAGGACGTGTTTCAAGCCTGCCAGCCTCTACCATCCATTAAATAACTTCAGCTCTAGATTCTTAACAGTACGTCCTTACCACAGAACTTCCCATCTGCGGTTTCTACCACTTTCATGGACCATCATTTCCTTTGTGCCCTTACTTCTCTTTAATTTGGCATAGATTCCAAGGCCCATCATTAGAAACCACTTTGTTAGCCAGGCGTGGTGGCGCATGCCTGTAATCCCAGCACTCAGGAGACTGAAGCAGGAAGATCCCTGCAAGTTTGAGGCCAACCTGGGCTACAAAGTAAACTCAAGGCCAGACTGAAATACTTAATGAAACCCTGTTTCAAAAAGACAAAGAAAAAAATCATTTCTTTAGCCCTCCCTTCTCTCTTCCTTGAACTAACTAATCTCAGTTCTGGTTATATTGACCTCACTGTCTCTTCCACCTCTGCAATCAATAATCATGCTGACTGGTCTTCCTTTAGTGCTGAATGCTCTTCCTTGAAATGTATATCCCAAGTATGGTCCTGGGCCAGTAGGATCAATCCCTGAAAGAGCTAGAAATGGCAATTCCCAGGGTCTGCTCCAGACAGATCAAGGGATTGGGGAGCCTGGGAGTAGGTATAACAGTTTTATACCAAGTCCTCTGGCTGATTCCAGTGCAGGGTAAAGGCTGGAAATACCAGCTTGGTCAGTTTACTCTCATTTCTACTTTCTCCTCAAGCCTTATAGTGTATATTCCTTGCACCTTCTTGACATCTGGTTGATAACCTTACTAAAAAAAAAAAAAAAAAAAAAAAAGGCCATCAAAAGCTAGTTCATCCATTCTCCCATCACCAAATTTGCCAAATTATTCTGTGCCTAAAACTATATTCTCTACCTTTCAGTCTGATGACTGACACATATATAGCCCTTCTCTAAGGCCAAATCACCCACTTAACACTGGATTCCATGGCTCTCACTAATCAACAGTTTTCCTGACTGCTATGGGCTAGCAGCAGGGGATACTATGATACTGGTATAACAGAAGGGAATACTCCCTTACTTACACAGCCACAAATTTTCTATACAACATGAATATGCTAATAGTCCCCTTCAAAACAGAAAACAGTTCCCTGGACCCCTCATTTTCCTCCAGCATTAATACCATTTCCTTGTTCTTCTATACAGAAAAAATTCACAAAAGTAGTCTTTAGTTCTTAATTCCCTACTTGACCCACTTACACCATACCACCAAAACTGCTCTTACAAATGTCACCAAAAACCTCCAACATTGCAAAATTCAGCATCCCTCAGTCCTCAACTTAACCAATTAGCAACACAAGATTCAAGTCATTATTCCCTTCCTTCCAAATACCGAATTTATCACTGCCTTCTGTGATCTCTTACTGTCCTGGGGTTTCCCCATCTCATCAACTACCCTTTTTCCTGTGTTACATCTTCTCGAATTAGCAGTACCTTGAGTTAAATCTGGAGGGTAGAGGTGGTGGAAGATCATTCTCCCTGGAGCCATGGGGGCCCTCTCAAGCGTGTGTTTTTGCCAACAGTCCCCTCACTGGAGTACCTCAGAGTGTGGGGTGGCTACTTTACCACAGCAATTTTCTGACTCAGAGCTGTGGTGGGCTGAGCCTGAAACCCAGCAGTACTGTGTCCCTAAAGTCCTGAGCAGCCTTCAGACTTCCACTTCTCTAACCTTCTCGTCATTTGGTTAAGTACCCAATTCAGAGCATTAAATCTCTTTCTGCTTAAAATGTACACAATGGTTTATGCTTCCTATACTGATTTAATTCCTAAATTCACATCTCTGCCACCAGCTCTCCCCCGATATCAAAACTGTACCCAACTGTCTTCTCAGCAGCCCTACCTTCACATATCACATGTCTCTCCCATGAACAAGTGACCAGTATATTCTTAATTACCTATTTCCACTTCCTCCCATGGGAATCCCAAAGCATTTGTTTTCATTTACATATTCCGCCACAGCTCACCTAGTTAGTTACCCAGGCTGGATACCTGGGGGCTGTCCTGCAGTCCAGTTCCTTTCACACTTCCCACATTGCAATAGTTGGCTCCCTCCTCAAAACATCAGGAGCCTGACCACTTTGCTTTATTTCCTCCACTGCAACCAGACCAGCCTAAGCGATTCTCTCTGGCCCAGATTACACACTATCCTATTCTCTTCACTGACCTCAGTGTTGTTACTCTTTCTCTACTCAGTTTATTCCCCACGCCAGATTCATTTTCTTTCTCTTTTTTTTCTTCTTTTTCTTTTTAGGGTGTTGGGAGACTGAATCCAGGACCTTGTGCATGCTAAGCAGGCCCTCTATCCCTGGGCTGTGCCCCTGCCCTAGTCGTTGTCTTTATGTAAAATCCAGATCGCATCACTCTCTTGCTCAAATCCTTGAACAGCTTCCTATCATCTCTTAAAATAGACAGACAGACAGACAGACAGACAGATTTTAAACTCTACACAATCTGGTCTCTGCCATCTTTGTCTATTTTGATCAAACCAGCTCACCTCCCTGCTGTAGCCGTTCTTGCAACAAACCACACAGGCTCCCAATGTGCGACTTTTATACCTATGATTTCTTCTCTCTGGAATGTTCTTCCTCAAATCCCTGTTCAAGTATTTTCTTCTCAGTGAGGTCTTCCTGATCAGAATAAGTCATCCTACCATCTTCACTATTCTCTATCCCCCTTATCCTGCTTCATTTTTTTCCATAGGACCTACCATGACTAAAATAAATTAATTAATTATGTTTATTTCTGAATTTCTTGATAGAATATACCTCTATAGTAACAGTAGCCTTTTCTTTCTTAAGGATATAGGAAAGGTCTGGTACACAGCAAACATTGCATAAACATAGCTATTGTAATATTCTATTCTCAGAAACAGCACATCTATAAACCATTTCTCTTCCAAATTATACCCCTTCACAAAGAAACCAAATTCTATACAGTTTGGTGACAGTATGGAAAAAGGAAAGAAAATAGATAAAATCCCGGCTCTGACATTATGCAATCTTGGGCAAGTCCATTCCCTTTGCTGGATCTCAACTTCCTCAGTGGCGAAGCAGAGATAACCAAGAATAGCAGCACTCTCAGAGGGCTCCTCAGGGGAGTAAGACAACGCCTATGAAGGACCTACACAGTACTGACGCACTAAACGTACCTTTCATTACTCAAAAACTTGTTTGTCAAATTAACTAAATAACTGTTTAAAGACAGCAGCTGTATACTCAAAGTCCTTTCTTCTCCAGACTAAATATCCTCTATGCCCAGCTATTCCTTATTATCACTACTTTAAAACCATTCATCATCCTGGCTACCTCCCCTGGCTCTTTCTCATCAAAATAAACTGGGACTCAAACAGAATACTGCAATTATGATCTAATGAATATAAAGTCCAAGAAGATTATCACTTCACATAATCTAGACAATATATTTTAATTAATGCAATAAGCCAATCTTAGCTTCTTTTTAAGACTGCTGAGTCAATTTCTCGGCTTATACTGAATTTCTCTTAAGTTTAAATCTCCAGATGTTTTCCCCATAAACATTTTAAAGCCAGTTCCTTCTCCAATGTTCAAATCTGTCACTAAAATCAAATCTTTAAAAGAGAGAAATCAGTGCTACTGTTGAAAAGTCATTTTACCTCTACAGTTTTAAGCTTCTGGCAGAGTCCAAATTCAAGGAATGGAGGCCTGATAACAGTCAGGGATGCCCATTGAGAAAAACTCAGGTCTCCAACCACTTCACACTTAAAAAATTGAGGAAAATATACAATAAGAGCCATGGGTCATAGAGTCACAGAAACACTCAACAAACCTACAGGCAGTGCAGAAGGGAGGTGCATGTCAAACGAGCACACCGTGGAGGTTCCCGCAAAGCTTATGATGAAAGTCTCCAGCAACCAGTGCCAACACACTCAGAAATGCCTGGCCCATTGCCCACTGAGGTGCACCAACGGAGACATCTTACTGTACTGGGAGGAGCAGGAGTGCCATTGCGGAGGCTCATCATGGGAAAAGAACGCCAGGGAATGTCTCCACATGAGCTGGAGAGAGGCATAATGGAAAGGTCTCTGCCATGAAACACATCTGGATTCTGCACAACTTTCTAGCGAATACTTTAGGATCAAGGTGCTTAATTTTTCCTAGGTTTAGATTGCTTTCCAGTAAAACAGAATCAGAATAGTAGCACGGCTAGTATGATTACAAAAATATGCAGCTCACAAAATTTTAGCTTGAAATGTTTTTTATTTTAGATACTACTCAAATACTACTTCCCTAGCCCCTGTATAGGTCCTTTGTTAAAAAAAAAAAGAAAGAAAAAAGGAAGGAAGTAACTCTGACTTATTCATAGAACATGAAATATTAGAATTATTATTAACTTCTCAATGAATAAAAGCCTTTTGCTTGCTATATCTGTTAATCTGTTCTGCTAGAATACAAGTCCCCAAAGTAAGAAGCTGGCTTCTCATGTTAATAGAGTATTTCCAGTCATAAAGAATCAACTGTAGGAATAAGGTTATTATGAAATCCACTTTCAGCAGATAAACATATTGTATCTTAGATTTTCTTCAAGGATGCAGCGTTCACCTTTACAACAAAGGTTAGTCCAAGGCCCATGTGATACCCTGATGATCATAATGTATTAATTCTAAAAGCTCTGATAAGTTCCCTTAATAAAACAGCATGTAAAAATCAAGTTATGGGTGGGGTAGGTGTTTAATGGTGACTGGTTATTTTTATTGGCATGGACACAAGGGTGAAATCACTAACCCTTGGAAAGCTGCCCTGGAACATGCCTGGCACCGGTGGGAATGGACAAGTTACAAGGCAGCTCTAAGGGGTGTGATGGCAAAGCCTTAATTTGCAGTGACATCTTAAACAAAGCAGTCTTAGTAAAGTAACCCTGTGAATTCAAGCCAGAACTGAAGGACAGGGGACAGACAGAGAACATCTCTTGGCAGAAGACTGTTTGTATACTGAACTGCCATCAAAGAATGCTCTTTACTTCTTCACGCTTATTTTATTCTTCCTTTACCACTTTTTAAACATCTGAAAATTAACTTTTCCTGTAAGTCGGTAGTTCTAAATAATGTTTCAGGAAGGTTCATTTGATTTACTCACTATGTTCCCACTTTCTATTTAGTAAACTAGGGAAAACAGACTTGACCACATAAGTAGCCTACAAGAGGTCCTAGTTAAAGGCAATGAGATCAATTAGGAACATTCATATTTCACTTGTGCTTGACCATTGGTTCGCTCATTTTACAAACTTAAGCTAATTTAACACATAATACTTTTATATGACTTTCATTAGCAAGTCCTTTTCCAAAATTAAATAAGCAGATACTTGATATTACAAATACACCGTAACTATAGCAGAACAAGTCCAAAGTTAGTGTTAACCATTTTTGGAAAGAGGACTAAAGGTCTACCGTTTTAGAAATCCCTCCATAAATATACCTGTTATTTAGTTACCACTCAACTATATTGTATTTCACCCATGTGTTTTAGTCATTCATTTATTTAACAAATATTTATTAAGCATCTATTCTAAGCCAGGTTGGTGCTATATGCAGAAACAAAATTGTGAACTGGACATATAAGATGCCTAAACTTATGTAGTCTATTTTTCTGAGTCTTATTCTAAGAAACATTTTAAAGATAAAAAGTATATCAAATATTTTATTAGCTTCCACTTTTTAATTTCAACATCAGAAACCATTTTGTCCAAGAAAAGTTCATAAAATAACTAATTTGTAACTGAACTAGACTGGTTTCTGAAATAAAATGGAAATGGTACTGAAATTATGAAAATGACTAAGAGAATTATAAAATAAAAGTATATGCACTGTTACAGCAATAATTTTGAAAATCTAGAGAAAACTGATGGCTTCCTACCAAAATACTGTCAACAATAAACCAAGTAGAAGTAGAAAAAATTGGATAGGGCAAACAGCACTAAAAGAACTAGAAAAAGACTCGCCATTTAAAAAACCTAAACTGGATAGTTTAATAGCTAAATTCTAACAAACCTCTAAAGAACTGAAAACCCCCAAATTATTCAATGTTTTATATGAAATGAAGCTAGTCCACTCTGTTGAGGCACTGTGACCCTTTAATTTGTTTAATCCTCCTAATAACCCAATGAGATATATGCTATCATTAACATCATTTTACAGATTAAGATTATAGAGTAAGATGGAAATTCTCATAATTCAATTCTAATCTTAGTAGAAGTAGATGCTCTCCCCCTCAAACAACAAGTATTACAACAAATACACTATACACTTAGTCTCACTTAGAGAAACTGTTAAAAATAAGCTATAACTAATTGGTAATACAATATCAGGAAATCTACATTTATTTAAACTATGAATTAAAGAAATAAAAGAGTATTAATAGTACAAAGGTATTAAAATAACAATGTTAATGGAAGGCTTTCAAACACTCCAACATCCCTTCCTAATAAAAGCATTAAGTAAACAGAAATAATTATTTAAAATATTTTTCAAAATTAGCAGAAAATATTCTAAACAACAAAATGCCGAACATTTTCAAGGCTTAACAACTGCAATAAGACTGGAAAACCATTACAAAGGTTGAAGAAGAAAATATAAATTATAATTCCTTTCATTAATGATAATGACTGTATGCCAAGAACAACAGATAAATGGATAAAGAAAATGTAGTGCAGTATTTATATACAAGGGAGTACTACTCTGCTATAAAGAAAGATGGATGCACCTTAAGACAATAATGTTAAGTAAAATACATCGGACACAAAAATTTGATCATCTCATGGATTCACTTTTTTGAAAAACTCAAAATATAAATAAAGAGCAAACTAAAAGATATACACAGCAATAGGAAATAGGGAGACAGACCTTTTGCAAAGGGAAAGAGACCAAACAGTGGAGGAAGGAAGGAGGAAGAGGAAGGGAGAGGGATGAAAAAAGGTGCGCTATGTATAGGTGCCAGCATCACACAAGGAACGTAATCATCACATACTGGAAAGGAACTGATAAAAAATAAAAATTGAAAGAAAAAGTACATAAAAAATGATAAATGAATCTGAAAGTGGTAAAAAAGTGACAAAAAGATAAAAACAAAAAACAAAATTATAACTTAATATACATGAACTTTTAACATATGATGAAGGCAGTATTTCAATTCAATGGGAAAAGAAATGTGCAGGGAAACATCTTTAAAAAAAATTAACCTCTACCTCACAAGGTATGGAATAGCCACACAATATACTGGAGAAAAAATTACAAATTGTATTAAAGAATTAATAAGTAAAATATATATAAATCTTAAGTGGAGATTAGAAAATATCTGTAGAATCAAGGTACAGGAAACACCTGTACCATAGGAAGATTAAAAGACCCAGGAATGCCCAGAAGTTATAAAAGAAGAAGAAAAAAAAAGAGTACACAATGCAACAAATATCAATTTTTTGCATAAGGTATCATGAATCAAGATGTAACTTAAAAGTCAGGAAAAATATCAAGGACTCTTAGAAATTTCTGAAACAAAGCAAGTTTTGTTTTGTTTTGTTTTGTTTTGTTCTTTTTGAGATAGAGTCTCTCTATGCAGTTCAGGATGGCCTTGAGCTCACTTTGCAGCCCAGGCTAGCCTCAAACTCATGGCAATCTCCTGCCTCAGCTTCCCAAATGATGGGACTACACATATATGCCACTAAAAGCAGCCTCAATTTTTAAAAGTGAATACACAAATTCACAGATTATGCTAAATGGTTAACCAATTTAAGAAAAGATGTTTAATTTTACTTGTAGCTCAAATTAAGCACAGTTACTTGTAACAGATTAGCAAAAATTAAAGTAACACTGATATGTCATTTACACATAAAAAAAAATCACAAAACTTTATGATACCTATACTCAGCAGAGGTTCAGGATGAAGAATAATGCCTTATATAATTTGTTCCCTTTGGGAAAATAATCTGGTATCTAAAACTAAAACTACATATGCTCTTTGATTTAGAAATCTCACTCCTGGGATTCTAATCCACGGAAACAGAGGACCACAAGCTTTTGGTTACTTATGTATAAATGTACTGCAGTACTACACAGGCTGGCAAAGCAAACATTAAAAACAAGAGCCCAACTGGTCCCGAATCAAGGCCAGCAGTTTTCTGTAGCTGTTGGTTTCAAGCAGGAGCCTAAATTGGTATCTTTCTATGGTCTGTTGGCCATTTCAGAACTTTAGAAATGTAATGGTCAATTCATTAGAAAGAAACAAATAACTAAATAAATTTTATGAGAGGACTTCAAGATGGAGACCGGGTAGGCAGCAGAGAGAGAATATCCTGGAGGAATGTCACTCAGACAAAGGAATATAGGAATATAGCAACATGTAAAGGACAGAAAGGAAAGAGGTGGGTATCCTGAACTCAGGAAGGATCTGAAATGGGAATTGAAGCCCTTGGAAAGACTAAGCAAAACCTCTGCTGGAGGAAAGGATTGGAGATCCGCCATGGTGCAGTCGGAGGGAGGGGAGAAGGAGGAAGTCACTGCTCCAGACACACCCTTGGCCCACACCCTCGTGCTGGCATTCGCTTCAGCTTCAGAGACCCATGCTCACGGAAGCCTCCCGACTCAGCCAGGGGAGAGCGGAGTTCCGAGAGCTGGTCCAGGGCTGGAGAGGGGAGGGCGCAGCCAGGAAAAGAGGCAATGGCGGTCGGGAGCAGTTGTGGAACCCAGTGTGAGGATGAGAAGACAGCCACTGGGGCAGAGTCCCCACCCTGCGGCAACCTTCCTAATCAGTGCCTGGAGAGAATCAGTGTAACTAGTACACAGCCCACCATGCCCTGCTCTGCACCTGCCTCAAGGCGGTGGCCCCCTGCCTCCCTGCTGGGTGAGCGGCTACCAGCAGAGAGCAGCAGGGAACCTCAGCGGTGAGTGGCAGTGGCTCCCAGGGATCCAGCCAAGGAGCAGACGGGGGCTCCAGCACTGCAATGGGAGGGAGATGCAGATGGAGGTGGATTGCGTGGCTCCACGCCCTTTTCACTCCAATATCAGGCAGGAAGCACGAGCTGGGTTGCCGGGACTCAGCTCCCACCCTGAACTCTCTCTGGGAGCACCTTGAGTCTTGGAGGATTAAGGAAGCACTGCCTGTTCCTGGCAACAATGGGACGAATCCACGGTCTTCAGGATTCACCCCAAACTATTAATGTGAGCACCAAGAGGGTCTCCTTACAGCATGCACATATGAACCTTGCGTGAACCCACAGCAACAAATTAGGTGAAAAGCAGCAGACCGGGAGTTTGAGGGACAACAACATACTCTACACAGCAGACCCGAGAAAATCCTCCAACTCTATTCTAGAGCTAATCTTTAAACTCAGTTCATACCCTGAAATAACACAGTGAGAACGGGCCGGGGAGATTTCAAGCCCTTATACCAAGCATCGTAAGTTTGTCCAATGCCCAGCTTCAAGGGGTGGGGAACGGTAATACTGGAGATCAGGAGGAGGGAAGAGAAGAAGAAAGGGCCTCTGGCATCGAGGCAACAGGACAGAGCCGAATGGGTCACCGACGGTGTGGGGGCGCATGCCCTGCAGCTGCTCCGCTCAGGGCCCCGCGGCTGCTCCGCTGTGGGCCCCGCAGCTGCTCCGCTGTGGGCCCCGCTGAGGGCGCCCCACAGACTGGACCCACCCCCACCCATAGCACAGTGACAGGGAGGAGCCGGGCGGTCCGCTGTGAGCATGGGTGCTTTTCTACCTCCGACCATGGCAGTTTGTATACACCCATATATGTTATAGTATAGTCTGAGGTAGCTATATCTCTTCCCAAGGTGAGAGTCCAGGGGTATAGATAAACTCAGGAATACAGTTATTATCATAGGGAAAATGACTGATCGAGTGGTAGGGCAATGGAGATGAGGGAGGAGAAAATTGAATGATCAAATGGGCCATCATCTGTGTAACTGAGTAACAAATGTGAAGGTAACACTATGTAGGACAGCATCCAGAGCTAATTGCCTTCTAAGTTCTCTATAATTTTGTATTTCCTCAATCGTTTTTGTATTAACAGAAGTGAAGATAACTTTCTATTATACAGCATCCAGTGCTAATTCCCTACTATCTTCTCTATAATTTGGTATTTCCTTTAATGTTTATGTGTTAACTAATGTGAAGATAACATTATGTAATACAACATCCAGTGTTAATTCCCTACTGTATTCTGTATAATTTTGTATTTTTGATATTGTTTATGGCTTATTCTGGTTCATATGTCTCCATTCTTTTGTCTTTAAAAAACAAAAAAACAAGAGCCCAGGTAACTCTTACATGATAAGAAGTCATAGCTAAATAAATGCGGCTCTGCTGCACCACAGACTACTATGAAGCCTTAAAAGAATGAACTGAAGGGATTTCCATCTGGAATGCTGAATAAGGAAAACAAGCTGCAAAGTCAGGGGCTGTATACAATTTCCACTCCAACTTTATAAGATAATTAATAATAAATAATTAAAACCACATATACATATATACACATGCCCATACGTAGTACCTAAGACATATACACATGGAGACGTGAGAAAAAATATAAACAGATGTAGGTGAGCCTGGAGACTGTTAACAGAGAGGGGTAGGGGTCATTTTGATATGAGCTCTGTGCTTACTTGATTTTGGAGGCAAGAAATGAGGGAGTAGGGTTTAAGGAAGACAAGCTAAAAAATAAAAGGAAGTAGAAGAAAGAGACTTCAATTAAAATTACTGTAGCATTGTTTAAATTCTATTTTTGTAAAAATGTGTGTATGTGCTTTGATGTGTGTGTTTACACAGATACAGATACACAGATGCATATCAATATATGCAAAGGAAAAGAGATTAATAAATAAGAACAAATTGTGTTATTATATATATTGCAAATGTTACCCAAAACTTACATTAAATGCCGAAACTTCATTTTAAATTTTGACTGGCAACCTTTCTAAAATTATCAAATGCCCCCAGTTTCTTACAATGACTTTAATAATCACATGTTTCTATTCTACTGGTGACTTGACATCAATGTAGCATAGAGAAAAAAACGCACACACACCAGAGTGTGCCAGATCTTTATTCAAACCTGCTTTAGCACTTGTCCATCCTGCAGGCCCAGGCACATCTCTCTGGTTTGTCAAGCCTCAGGGTCCTCATCCGTTAAATGCAGGCAGCAACAGTGAAAACCAACAGAACGCACTCAGTGGTCTCCATAATGATGAGAGGTGTGAACTAGAGGGATGGACCGCAATGTGCAGATGTGCCTGACAAAGGGCTGATGGCTACTGACGGCTACCGCTACCACGGGGGAATACGACAAAGACGCTTCTTAACTTAGGCCGTTTCTCTTTTTAGATGAACTCTCTCATCCCCTCTCTCCTTTTACACGAAGTAGGTGAGACATGGCTGTTTGAGAATCTCAACATGTGACTACAAAGGTAAGACAGTACCTAATATGATTTGTCATTCAATTTATTCCAGAATCAAAGACTAATACTAACAGCAAGCTATCAGTCGTCACTTCACGGTGTTCGTGTGTCTATCTTAATAGCAGTTGTCTTAACTCCTCTTCTAACATTTAAAATAAGCACACAGCACTGAGTAAGAGTCTAATCTCTACTCTGAACAGGAAAGTGTATGAATTTTGCTATGTAAAATTTGTGACATCTTCTGCTTACAAGGACTTTTTAGCTATAGCTGTAATTACCTCTTAGAGAGAGACCATCAGGTAGGGAGGAAAGAAAACAATCCCTACATCCTAAAAGTGGGCTATCACATTCATAATTTAAAGATTATAAACGTAGTTATGCCCTTAGAGTTCTCATTTCATCTGTCTTCTAAAATTACCCTAAAAGTAATTTATTCGTTGTTAAACACCTCCCTTTTAAAATGGAAAATTTATAGGTGAAGTATTTTATATCAAAAATGAGGAAAGGAAATTTGTCTCCAAATAGCTAAATAAAGAGCTTTCAGAAAAATATAAAGGATTAGATTAAAAGTCACAACATCCTGGAAACCTCCCCAGATGTTGCATGGAGGGAGGGGGCAGAAAAAGAGCTGAAGGTTCAGAGAACTGACAGTTTTCTCAGCACATTGCAGGTAACAGCCTAGAATTTTTTTGACAGCTCTCATTTTGCCAGAGGCACACCAGTAACAGGAATAACAAAACTTTAGCCCTCTGTAATCTGAAAAATAGTTCAGTATGATCAATGAGTATTTGTTATCTGCTCCAATTCCAGATATATACTGTGACAGGACTACTATGAAGACTAATAAAGCAAGAAGCTCTGAATTTGGGAATGTTGAGAGGAAAGGAGAGAGGACTAAGCATTAATTATAACACAGTCAGTGTTTCATAAATGATAGCAATTAAGTACAAGGCAAGGCCAGGCCTGGTGGCCCATGCCTGTAATCCCAGGTTGAGGTAGGAGGACTGCTTGAGAGGCTGAGGCAGGAGGATTACTGTGAGTTCAAAGCCAGCCTCGGCTACATAGTGAGTGAGTGAGTTCAAGGAGAGCCTGAACTACGTAGCAATACTGTCTCAAAAAAACCAAACACACACACACACACACACACACACACACACACACACACACACACACAGGAGAAAGGAGCAGTGGAGTAGAAATAAGACAACAGGTCCTATGGGGAAGTTTTAAACAATGTCTTTTGAATACTACACAGAGAAGCATGAACTTTCCGCTCTGAAACTACATGATGGCTCAGAGATTTCTAAGCCCAATGAGTAACAAAAATGATTTGTCTTTTAAATCACTATAGAAGATTATAAAGCCATAAAATATATTAGCTCAGAAGGCAAACTAGAGCTAGACAGCCCGGGTTTGTATACAGGCTCTAGAAACTAGCTGTGTGACTCTGGGTAAGTGACTCAACTGCTTTGTGCCTTGGTTTCCTCATCTGTATACAGGAAGTGGAACAGTTCTTCCCACACAGAGATGCGAGAAACAAGAGCTAATTACTATGAAGAACTCAGAGCAGTGGTGGCAAACCTATGGCACAGGTGTTACTCGTTTTTCTTTTAAGAGAAAAGATGTTAATGGACAAGTTGTTTTTTCTAAACTAAGATCTCAGTATTCAGGTTTCATTGCAGTGTTGGCACCTTGATAAATAACTGGGTTTTGGGTTGCAGTTTGGGCACTCTGTAAGATTCATATCTCTGACTTAAGAGTAATTCCTTCCACAAAATAAATACTGGATAATATATAATATAATATTATATGTAACATAATATTATATAATATAACACAGCTATCAACTGCATTATAAGAAAAACTGAAATTAGGGAGACTGGTTAGGAAGTCAAGAAACAGTCCAAGAGAACAAGAAACAGACCAAGAAAACAAAGGTGGACACAAAGAAAGGTGCATGGCTGAGACATCCCACCAAAGAATCCAATGGATTAATAACTAACTAAATATAACACTGAAGGAAGAAGAGTGAAAGAAACTGAAACTGATAAACGTCACTAGAGCTCAGGGAGTGGAATGATGCTAATACTATTAGAAAACCTCAGAAAAGGAAAAAGTAGGTATTAAGCCAGCGAGTGTGGCTCTAGCCATGCTGGAGCTGAGGCTCCTTGAGGGCATGAAAGTATAAACACTGAATGGTCACTGGAAAATAGGGTGGAAATCTAAAAGAGGTTTAAGAATTAGATACACAGACGCGAGAGCTTCCAACACTGGACGTGCTGGTGCAATCTGTGGGAGCAGAACAGAATACTTAAGAGTAATGCAAGAAGTCCTGAGCCAGAAGAACTCCAACCCTTAAGCAAGAATCTCAATAACACACAGAAGGCTGGAGATATAACTCAGTTGCACAAGCACCTGCCTCGCAAGCGCAAGGTCCTGAGTTCAGTTCCTAGTACCAAAACAAAAGACAGAAGGAGAAAATACAGACGTATAAAACAATGGCTTTTTTCAAGAGCCTTTCAACGCCATTAGTAACAAAAAGTATACATGTGTTAAACATTTTGTTTCCCATTATGATCTTAGGATTAATACAGGTAACTTTGAAAGCAGAGGAGGTAAATATCAGAATGACAAGAAAAGAAAGGGAAAAGTAGTGATAACAAGAAGAAAAAAACAAACACTGACTTAGAGGAGAATGCTCATTCAAGATGAGGAAAATAAAAGGAAAGAAGAAAATTATTATAGTATTAACTGAGTATGTACTGAAGACAGTGACTGCCCTACGATATTTCAAATATTCTACTTACTTAATTTTCACAGTATTTTTAATAGTAGGAGATAAATAGCATCCCCCTTTACACGAGTAAACTGAGGCACATAAAAGTTAAGTAACTTGCCAAAGTCCTCTACCTAGTCTATCTATATATGGTAGCTGTAGCATTGGAACCCAGGTAAGAACCAAAGCCCTTGATTTTTCCACCAGATTTCCACTTTCTAAACTGTAAAAAGCAAGACATTTCCAAAAGAGACAACAAAAACCAAAAAAATATTAACTAGAATGGAAAAAACTGTAATGATTATCACTGGTCTAACTACAATATGCTACCTTTTTTACCAAGTCTGAAAGAAAAAAACCCAAAACTTTAACCCTAAAAATAATCTTTCACTCTCAGAGAACAGATGCCATTAGAGATGACCCTGGCTTCCACAGAATTCTAGATGCAAACCTGACAATGCTGCTCCCCCTCTCTTCGTAATCTTTTAACAATTACAATTCTCCATCACTGAGATTTAAAAAGAGAGGAGGGGACAAGGAAAAAGTGTAACTAACAACCCTATATTCCTCCAATTAGGAGGGATAATGAGATTTTTAAAATCAAGATCTACAAATAAATGCTTATTTACTGTACTCTGTCACCTGTGCGATGCTCCTCTGAAGCCTCCTACTTCTCTCACCCCCAAATTGTAAAGTAAATGAAATTTCAAACGTCAGTTAAAGAACAACATTGACACCTTGTGGTGAACATCCTAAAGTATCAAATATAACAATGAATAAAAATGGCTCTTAATTAAATGTCTGTCTACCTGAAAACGAATCTTTAATCCACGATTTTCCAAGAGTTAAGAAGCAACTACCATCACACACACTAAATATTAATTTGGAAAGAGCTACTAATACTTTGGCAACACTGAAATGAGACACACTGGAGGGGGCAAGGGGGTGAAAGAGGAATCAAGATGGGCTATGTACATGTACCAACTTCTACAGGGGATGTAAACATTATGTACTACACATACGTATTAATAAACTAAAATAAACATGCATAGAACCTTAAAAAATGGACGAAGAAAATGAAATCTTGGGTTTTCCTCTAAAATAGCACAACACATCCACACAAAGGACTTTAATGTCCTGGTTTAAAGTGCTCCAAAGTCCTTGTTTCATCAAGATTTCCTATTTTTCTGTAACACACACACAAAAGTAGAGGGTGTTACAACATTAAGTAAAGGTTATTCACCAGAAAACACTTAAAACACAGAATCAGGAGACTGGAACGCTCATCATGTCTCCTACCAGCACTGAGAATTTTAGAGTTAAATCATTTTAAATAATTTGTTACAGTTGAATGGGCCAATAATTGTTCAGGTTTTGTGTACAAAAAGGAAAGACTTGTCAGCTGTAAACCCAGGAGTAAGTAGCCAGGTTACCGAAGACCACAGGAAGTTGTACTCAGGGCCAGTCCATGCCAACAAAGGTATAACACAGATAAAGAAAGGTACCCAAGTGACAGAAAAGCACCGCACATAGGTCAAAGGTGGCAGCAGCAACAGGAAAGGGGGACTAATAACTCAGGCTCTCAGAATTTAAAGGCCAGACACCCCTATTCTAGGTGCCTGCCACTGTATCTCCCATGGCACCAGTGCTTTTGTGCCTGTGCTCTTGCATAGGGCCTAGCATCTCCTAAGTTTCTGTTGCTTCATTTTCTACCTTTCTTATGGCAATGGCAGCAGGAATACTCTTTAGAGTTAGATGGAGGGAAAGGAGCTCCTTTGTTTCTAACCTAACTGTACTAAATTCAGACTCTTCACATACAATTGTAGATCGTGTCAGTATTTTTATAAACTAAGAAATTATCAGAAAAGAAAAATATACATCTATTTCGTGGGGTGAATCATGACCCTGCTGCCATTACAGTGTGAGTCTCCGCCCTCCCTCCACCTGGTACATAGGAGATCCTCACTCAGGAGGCCTGCGAACTGCTCTCACAGGAATTGACACGTTGGCCCTCCCTGCGCACGCCCAGAGAGGGCGCAAGGGCTCCACAAGATGCTGACACTGCGGTTTGGGTCTGGGCTTCACTTACACCCTGCCCTCCCGGAGGTCGCACACAAAGGCAGTCTATTATCACTGTTGGTGCGGCCTGCACTCCAGTGTGTGGCCCGAACTGACTGGACAAGCAGAATCAGGCGGGCCACAACTCTGACAACACGGTTCCCAGCTACACACTGCGGGGAGAACCACGTATTTCCCATCTATTTCTTGGGGGCAATGCGGGCAAATCATGACCCTTCCGCCATTACAGTCTGAGTCTCCGCCCTCCATGTGCCTGGTGCAGACAGGAGATCCTCACTCAGAAGACCTGCAAACTGCTCTCACCAGGATTCGCGGGGACCCTCCTTGTGCAAGCCCAACTATGAGTGAGGTACGGGGGTGGGCGCTCCTCCAGCTGCTGACCCCGTGGTTCGGGTCTGAGCTTCACTTGCACCCCGCCCTCCTGAGATTGCACACACAGGCAGTCTGTGATCAGTGTTGGTGTGGCCCACATCTGGCTTCAGTGCGCAGCCTGAACTGACTGGAGACACAGAATCAGGTGGTCCACAAACTGTTGACCCTGCAGTTCATGTCTGAGTTTTGCCTGTATCCTGAACTGCCTGGGGTCACAGGACCACTGGTCTGGGATTGCGCCACCACTGCAACTGGATTCTGGGTTATACATGAGCCCTGAATTGTGAAGGATCATTAGATCAGACCATCTGCCATCAACTGACATCACAGTTCACTCAGACCTGGGAGAACCAGGTACACTTCACCATCTACTGGAAGACCCCTGCCTAAGCAATACATCTCAGTGGACACTGAGGGGCAGGCCTGACCACCAGGCAAACTAGGGCCACTAGTGACCTTTGCTGAACGGCCAGAGAAGAAGATTGAGCATTCTGCCTGTGGCATCAAACATGACAAGACGAAGAGCTAAAATACAATCTCAGAACTCTATCCCACTCAAAACAAGTCCAGGAGATGTCGAGATAGGAGAATTTGGTAAATGCACACCTGAAATTGCTGAAATGACTCCAATGGAAGTAAACAAACAACTCCATCAGGCCATAGAAGAGATCAGAACAGACATAATCTCTCAGGCAAAAAATGAAATGACAATAATAATGAAAGAAATGCTCCACACATCTAGAGAAGAAACAGATAAAAAAACTGAGAAACATAGGCAATGGATGGAAATGTTACATGAGCAATATAGAAATGAATTAGAATGCATGAAACAGACTCAAAGGCATTTCCAGAAAATCAAAACTTTCACTGAAAGCTTGCAAGACCACTTGAATGAAGCCGAAGATAGAATTTCAGATCTTGAAGACAGCATGGCAGCTACTGATCGTGAAAGGAAGAATCTCTTAAAATCACCAAGGATCCAGGAAAAATCAATTCAACAACTGCAAGATGAGGCAATGAGAAATAATGTCAGACTAAGAGGAGTCAATGAAACAGCAGCAGGTGACACAAATGACATGAAAAGAATATTTGCACAAATAATAGCAGAAAGTTTCCTAATCATGGAAACAGAACCTGAGATACAGTTCAATGAGGCATACAGAACTCTTACTAGTCATAACCATAACAAAACTACACCCAGACATATAATAATCAAGATCCCAGATCTCCAGCAAAAGAACAGAATATTAAAAGCTGCTAGAGAAAAGAAACAGATCACCTATAAAGGAAAGCCCATCAGAATTACGGCTGACTTCTCAACAAAAACCATCCAATGGAGAAGAACCTGGGGCGAAGTATTATAGGTCCTAAGACAAAACCTCTTCCATCCAAGAATGACATATCCTGCCAAACTATTCTTCAAGTTTAATGGAGAAATAAAATATTTCCACAACAAAGAGCAACTAAAGAACTTCATCAGTGCCAAGTCATCCATACAAAAAGTACTAAAAGACATTCTAGACAGAGAAGAAAATGAATGCAATTTTAAGAACAATAGAAAGGAACCCTAAAGAAGAGCAAGGTAGAAAAAGTAAGAAACAAACAGCAAGTAAATAACATGACAATGATAAGTCAACACATATTGTTTATAACCATAAATGTAAATGGCCTCAATTCACCAGTCAAAAGAAACAGATTGGCAGAGTGGATTAAGAAACACAATCCAATGATATGCTATATACAGGAAACACATTTTACTCAAAAGGAAATCCATAGACTGAAAGTCAAAGGATGGAAAACAATCCTCCATGCAACAGGAAACCAGAAAAAAACAGGAGTAGCTATTATGTTTGCAGACAATGTAAACTTCAAACCGAGAACAATCGAAAGAGAAAAAGGTCACTACATACTTGTTAGGGGAACATTGCAAGAGGAAGAGATAACAATCCTAAACATATATGCACCAAATATCAGAGCACCACGCTACATAAGACAAATCTTAACAGACATGAAAACCCATATAATTAATAACACTATTGTAATAGGGGATCTCAACACCCCTTTGATGCAATGAGATAGGTCAACTGGACAAAAAATCAGCAAAGAAATAAAAGATCTGAACAAACGCTGCAAACAAATGCACTTAGTAGACATATACAGAGTGTTCCACCCCACAACATCAGAATACACATTTTTCTCAGCTGCCATGAGACTTTCTCTAAAATAGACCACATTCTAGCAAATGCAAAAGAACTGAAATTATCCCATGCATATTACCTGACCACAGTGCAATGAAATTGGAAATTAATGACAAAAGGAACTCAGAAAGCTTCATAAACACTTGGAAATTAAACATCAACCTCCTGAACAACCAATGGGTCACAGAAGAAATTAAAGAAGAAATTTAAAAATACCTACAAACAAACGAAAATGAAGATACAACTTACCAGAATATGTGGGATGCAGTGAAAACAGTCCTCAGAGGGAAATTTATAGCAGTGAACTGACACATAAGGAAGACAGAGATAGAATGAAAAAATAGCCTAATGCTGGACCTCAAACTTTCAGAAAAAGAAGAACAAGTCAAGCCCAAAGAAGGGAGGAGATTATAAAGATCAGGACAGAAATTAATGCAATTGAAACAAAGAAAACCCTACTAAAAATAAATGAATCAAAGAGTTGGTTCTTCAGATTATAAAGATCAGGACAGAAATTAATGCAATTGAAACAAAGAAAACACTACAAAAAATAAATGAATCAAAGAGTTGGTTCTTCAAAAGAATAAATAAAATTGATAAACTCCTAGCCAACCTTATCAAAAAAAGATAGAATTCAAATTCATGCAATAAGGAATGAAAAAGATGAAATTACTACAGATTCTACAGAAATTCAGAAGATCATTACTACCTACTTTGAAAATCTTTACTCCTATAGGATAGAAAACTCAGAAGAAATGCACAAATTCCTAGATATATACAAATTATCAAGGTTGAGTCAAGAAGATATAAAAAGCCTGAACAACCTAATATCAATTAATGACAATGAAAATGTGATTAAAAACTTACTGACAAAGAAAAGCCCAGGCCCTGATGAATTCACAGCAGAATTTTTAAGAAATTCAGAGAACATTTAATACCAACACTCCTCAAACTCTTCAATGAAATTGAAAAGGAAGCAAGTCTCCCTAACTCATTCCTGGAGGCAAGTATTATACTGATACCCAAACCAGAGAAAGACCCAATCAAGAATGACAACTATAGACCAATCTCCCTAATGAATATAGATGCAAAGATACTCAATAAAATGCTAGCAAATAGAATGCAGCAAAACATCAAGAAAATCATACACCACGACCAAGTCCGATTCATTCCAGGAATGCAGGGATGGTTCAATATTCGCAAATCAATTAATATTATACCATATGTCTTGGTTACTCTTCTCTTGTTGCTGAGACAAAATACTCAACACCCGAAATGAAGGAAGGAAAGGTTTATTTAGCTTACAGTTTATGGAGGTTTCAGTCCATACTTGGCTGGCTCAGAGGCAGAGTGGCATATGGCAGAAGGCAAATGATCATAGCAGCAGAACACAGCAAAAACCACAAAAGCAAAAGGGAGGAATGGCAGTAAGCACTCTCTTTTTCTCCCTTACATTGTAAACAGGCTACCCCCACTCAAAGGGCATGTAGCAATCACACAATCTCCATGGTCTCCTCTTCCACAGGCTCAGGATCTGTACAAAGTAAGCCCCCTAGCTCCCTGCTGAGTCACACAGTTAACCTTCTAAACTTCTCAAATTAACACAATAAACAACATCCCAGAAGGGTAAGGGCATGTCCTTTTTACCCCAAGATTTATACCTGCTGAGTTTCTTACCTGAACCTTTAGACTCCCCAAGTTGACACAATGTATCAACCATAACACCGTATCAATAGAGCCAAAGACAAAAACCATATGATCATCTCAATAGATGCAGAAAAAGCTTTAGACAAAGTCTAACATGCATTCCTGATAAAAACTCTACAGAAAACAAGAATAGATGGTCTTTATCTCAATCTGATCAAAGCCATCTATGACAAACCAACAGCCAACATCATACTAAATGGACAAAAACTGAAAGCTTTTACTTTAAAATCAGGAACAAGACAAGGATGTCCACTGTCACCACTCCTGTTCAACACAGTTCTGGAAGCATTAGCCAGAGCAATTAGACAAGAGAGAAAAATAAAATGAAAAAGGATAGGAAAGGAAGAAGTAAAACTATCACTATTTGCAGATGACATGATATTTTACATGGAAGACCCCAGAAACCCCACAAGAAGACTCCTTGAATTAATCAACAAATTCAGCAGTGTAGCTGGATCAAAGTCAACACCCAAAAATCAACACCATTCCTATACACAAACAATAAACAGACTGAAAAAGAAATTAAGGAATCTACACCTTTCACAATAGCATCCTAGAAACTGAAATATTTAGGAATCAATCTAACAAAAGAAGTAAAAGATCTACTCAATGAAAACTACAATACTCTGAAAAAAGAGATCGAAGAGGATTTCAATAAATGGAAAAACATTCCTTGCTCATGGATAGGAAGAACCAACATTGTGAAAATGGCCATACTACCAACATTGTTGTAAAGATTCAATGCAATTCCCATTAAACTACCACTAGCATACCTCACAGATCTAGAGAAAACATTCCTTAAGTTCATCTGGAACCAGAAGAGACCCAGAATAGCAAAAGCAATCCTGGGCAACGAGGACAAGTCAGAGGGAATGACAATCCCTGACCTGAAATTATACTACAAAGCTACTGTAATAAAATCAACCTGGTACTGGCTAAAAAACAGACCAGAAAATCAATGGAACAGACTGGAAGACACAGACACAATCACAAACACACTCAGCCACCTAATCTTTGAGAAAAGGGCCAAACAAACTCACTGGAAGAAAAGACTGTCTCTTTAATAAATGGTGGTGGAAAAATTGGTTTGCCACCTGCCAAAGACTGAAAATAGACCCAAGTCTATCACCATGCACCAAACTCAAGTCAAAATGGATCACAGGTCTCAATATTAAAACAGAAATACTAAATCTGTTGGAAGAAAAAGTAAGTAAAAACCTTGAAGACATAGGGGTAGGCAGACAGTTCATGAACAAAAATCAATCTGCCTGTGAAATGCTTCAAAGAATCAACAACTAGGATCTCATCCTACTGAAATGTTTCTGCACATCTAAAGAAATCACTAGCAGAGAAAAAAGAAAATCCACACATTGGGGAAAAAATTTTAACGGTCCTTCAGTCAAAAGTCTTCTATCTAGAACATATAAAGAATTTAAAAACATCAGCCCCCCCAAATTCAAAGACCCAATCCAAAAAGGACATCTGAGATGAATACACAATTCTCAGATAAAGAAATACAAATGGCAAGTAAATACATGAGAAAATGTTCAACATCATTAGTCATTCAAGAAACGCAAACTAAAACAACATTGAGATTTCTCTTCACCCCAGTAAGGATGGTGATCATGAAGAAATCAACCAAAATAACAAATGCTGGTGAGACTGTGGAGGAATAGGAACTCTTCTCCACTGCTGGTGGGAATGCAGACTGGTGAAACCACTGTGGAAATCGGTTTGGAGATTCCTCAGAAAACTAGGTCTAGACCTAGCTATTCCCCTTCTGGGTATTTTCCCAGAAGGTCTGAAAACATCGTATCACAGCAATATATGTGCACCCATGTTTATAGCAGTGCAGTTTGTAATTACTAAGTTGTGGGAGCAACCCAAATGTCCATCCACTGAGGATTGGATAAAAAAATTGTGTTACTTTCATATAATGCAATATTACTCAGGTATAAATAAAGATAAACTTGAGGCTTTTAGAAGTAAATGGTCACAACTAGAGACCATACTCATAAGTGAAATAAATCAGACCTGCATGTGTAAGCAAGGTATTGTCACACTTGTGTAAGAACCTGAAAGAGTGAATAAAAACTAGGAGGTATGACAGACATTATGAAATGAAAGGAAAATGCTCAAAAGTAAGGGGCAACTGGGGTGTGGAAAAAGAGAAGGGAAAAAAGGGGAAATTATATATGTATATATATACAAGATACCTAACAGTTGTAGTGTCTTCTATTGCTTTACTGAAAGGAACAGTTAATGATTACTTGTTTGATCACTATTGCATGTCTCTATTTGTTTTCCTGAGAAACCACTTTGAATATATCAATATGTAATACAACAACCACTGTTAATTTCCTCCTACTCTGTCTGTAACTCTGTATTGTCTATATTGTTCGTATGCTATTTTGTAAATAGCATTGTCTGTCTGGTAATATGTTTTCTTCTTTTATTTTTAAAATAAATAAAAAAGAAAGAAAAATATACATACTTTTTCCTTTACTTTTTATTTTTTATTAGTACATGTGTACAGTACATAGTGATCACATTCCTTATGGTGAGTTAGTACATATATCTAAAACATCTCAATTCTGTTTTATCCCTTCCCCCTGGGGCAAGGATATATGTTTTAAACGCCTACAGCCAGGAACAATATTGTCTGAGTAGAGAGTAAACAATGGACAATAGCTGAATGTCACAAACATACAAGTTTCCCAGCAAGGACTCCACATCTGTCATGGCAAAAAGTATGAGAAAAGGGCAGTAAGTGATGGGTACTAGTTTCTGATATCTGAGGGAACTAGCAGAGAAAGGGACATTTTACTTACTAACTTTCAAAAGTAAAATTTTAAAAATTTCTAGTTTTAGAGTAACTACCAGGCTTGGGTAACATGGTTGATCAACAGACACTTGATCTAGTTTAGAAAGTGCTACAAACGAATTACACAGTAGTGGTAAGGAAGCCACTGTTAACAAGGTAATCTAAACTCCTTATTTCCTATAAGGAATGTAGAAAATACCTTAAAAATTAAACCCCCAAGAACCAAACATTCAAGATCATCAATGCTATATAATTCAGTAATTACCAAATCCTGATGAATTTGCATTTATGGAGGACATGGATTTTCAGAAGAATTTACTTAGTCATTATGCTATGTGCATCTTATAACCATCAGTCAAGGAAGATGGATGAGCCTATGAAAAGGATCTACAAAACATGTGAAAACCTTCCCAACAGTCTCCAGTCTGGTTCTTACTTGATGGTCACCCTCAGACAGGCCATTCAACAAACTTTGTCTCAATTTCTATGCTTAAGACAGAGGCTGTAAGAATTAAGAATCTAAGAGAAAAAAATAATAACTGTGAAAATGCTCACACAAATTTATTTGCAGTACCACTGCTTCCATCTTTTAGGAAAAATCAGACAAGTTCAATGTATTGGGATAAATCAGGGATAATTAAAGGCAGGGTCAGGGTCAGGATCCGGATCAACCTAATCACAGCATTCTGTTATAGCACAGTGCTTCACAAGATCCAACAGACCTTCATCTCCTGTTCTCTATATCCCAAGCTAAATAGGCTCAACAATATATACATATTTTGACAACTCCTACTTTCTATCTCTACCCTCTAGATACCAGATTCTGTCTGTTCTGTTATAACCTAAGCAGTCAAGGTGAAAGTACTTCTCAGATAGGAATCAGAAGTCATTAAGTAAGCTGGCTGAGATGGCACATGCCCCTAATCCCAGTACTTTACAAGGCTGAAGCACAAGAATCATAAACTGAAGCTGAGGCTGGGCAACTCAAAAGTTAGTGAGATCTTGTCTCAAAATCTTAGGCAGGGGGAAGAAGGGCTGCGAGAGAAAGGGAACTAGGGATGCACCTCAGGGCAAAAGCCTCCTTGGGTTCAATGCCCACTGCCTCAAAAAAACAAGGTCATCAAAATAAACGCAATCACATAGTAATTTACACAATCCATGTGTTCAAACTCTGTATCATCATGTATACTACAATTCAATTTTCATAAAAGCCAGTTTTATAATGTTTATAAAATAACCATTTCTAAACATGTTCAAAGTTGTGATCATGTTTTCATAATTCATAAAAAATTATTAAGGTAATTAAACAGAAATCCCTTGGGGTGTGGAGAGACTATTGGACAGAACTCCAACTGATGAATAAGGAAGTAGCTGCCTGGATAATTATCCAGTCCTTGTTCATTAATGGGAAGCCCCAGTCAGCTCCATTGCCTTATGGGAGACACCCCTAGTAAATTGGTCATCAGCAAAAGGTTTTCTAGAAATAACATAAGTGTTTCTCACAAAAGATGCTCTTGTACATAACTAAATTAAGAAGCAAATGTTTTTCAGATGGATATGACAATTCCTTTTTAATCTTATGCTGTATTAAATGTATTCATGCCTTCTAGGTATACTATCTTCTAAATTGCAAAACTAGGATTGTTTATGGTATGACTTTTTCTTTCAGATTCAGACATTTGCCTTTCTTTTCTGCTCCAGTTAATTGTGATAGGAGGTTCATGGCAAGCCAACATGAGGTCACTAGTCAGTAATAACAGTAACTTATATTGTTGAGGACCACTACAAAGTGGCTCTGAGTTGGATTTAATATTAACCTATTGGCTTTCCGTGTTACTTGCGAACTGTTTGAAGCTTAGGCACCTTGTCTGCCACCCCAACTAACTGCCAGGAGACTGTGGCTGCAGGCATCTCACTCCTGCTATGAAGGCCTTCCTGGAGATAACAGTTCTCCTATTACTTGGAGGAGTCCTTGAAAGGATTCCCAAGTACTGCCCAGATTCCTGCATTTTCTTCAGTATTCCTCCTCCCTTGTTTGTAAACCAAATAAATATTGGCCACCCAGAGAAGTCTTTGGCTAACTCAGAAAATATTGAAGCTGTAAGGGAGTTAGTCCCTTTTGGGGCCCTGAAATCATTTTCGTTGTCTATTTTATTTAAGTCTTTGCTGTCCATTCACTTGGGAGATTGCAGGCCTAATCAGCCTGCAATAACTTAGGGTTATTTAACCCGTTTTTTTATATTATATGATGTATATGCTATACATGTGCCACTATACTTAGAGATGCCCAGACACTGAACAGTCCAGCCAATGTCACAAAATTTCTTCAATGACATCCCATTAAAGGTCAACAAGTTAGGTAAAAGCTTCTTAGGTATTAGAGAGGACTGATTAAGAGCTATATCATGTTAAAATGGAAAATTAAGTATTTCACAAAAATGTCATCATGATTGTCATGCTATGATATTATGCATGGTTTTGATTTGAAATTTTCTATGTAAAATTTTTTAAAAAATACATAAAGTATCCATTTCTTCAATTATCCTTTGGACTCATCCTCTGACATATGGAGGATATCTAATGGTCTGAAATTTATGATGTGTTATATAAAGATTAGAAAAATACTGCCAGAAACAAATTGCAATGAGCAATTTATCTGAGTAGGATGAACAAAGGTTGAGTGTCACTGTTGACTTTACTTTGAAATGCATTTATTTTGGTAGCTTGTCCCCTGGGAAAATGTCCTTGATGATCTACCACATTTAAAATTAAAGCCAAATTTTAAAATCTTTCAAAATTAAGTCCAGATACAAAAATACAGAGATGAGTCATATAAACTTCAGAGCATTAGATTCGTACAAAGCTCCTGTAGCTGGCCAAACATCTTTGAAGATGAATAGCAGGTCAAAACTCTAAGCTATGTTCAGGGTTGTTGGAAGGCCCTTCCAGATATGGCTGATAAGTCTAAATTTTGTACCTCAGGTACTCTTTAGAGTACTGAAGACCAACAATAGCTTTTGTCCCTGTTTTAAGATCCCTGGCTTCCAAATGCTCTCTCTACTGTCCAGAGAAAAGAAGTGTTTTCCAAAAACTTTGTGAAAGAGATAAACTTAAACCATTGCAGCTACAAAATTTATGAGGCTTTCACTTAAAAATGCTAAGCCCAAGTAACAGCTTCTGAAGCTCCTATACATTCTTTCATATCAAAATGTCACAAATTCAAAATGAGAAAGATTCTTTAGAATTCAGAAACTCTTAAGTTTCTTACCGTAGTAAAGAGAAGACATCATAAGAATTACGAACACAGTTCTGATCCACCTGAAGAATGTTCTTCTGAGTATTTGAACAACCCTGAAAAACATTAATTAAAAAAGTAATCAAAATAAAACAAAATAAAAATCTATGCACACATTAATCCTATTTGTCTCTTGAACAGTATGATATAGAAACACCTGAGTAAGTCTGAAATTTCAGAGGTTCCAAGAAGTTCAATATAATTTCCATATAACTAAACTCTAACCTTTCACGCAAGTGAATTTAAAATAAATTCTCAGTTTCCCATAGAGACAATATTTCACCTTATAAATTATGGTGAACTTCTCAAGGGAGCTTCAATAGTTCTTTAACACATTACATGACTGAAGAAAATTATTAACAATAATATTTCAATTATATCTAGCTATCAAATGTAATTATGGGGGGAAACTCCGAGTACTAATCAGGAATATAACAAATATTCCCTCTCAAAGGTACAAAGGAACAAGGATGGGTTCTAAAGAGACCTTAACCTTAGCACAATTCCATAAAAACAGGAGCAGTATCTCTGTCATTTAAGAGAGGCAGCATAAATAGTAGTTAAGAAAATAAGAGTCTAGATCCAGACTACCAAGATTTCAATTTAAACCTTTTCTATAACAGCTCGATGATAAAGGCACATAATACCCCTTCAGTTTAACATTGGTACCTTTACCTATAATATTAGTATCTACCTCACAAATACTGCAGATAGTGAAAAAATAGAGTTAATATTTGTAAAATGCAAGATATATCATCAACACGACATAAACCTGCTCCATACTGCTAGTGCAGGCTGGGGGTGGGGAACAGCGCAGCACAGGAGATTGAATCCCAGGCCTCCCAGTATGCACTCAACACTGGCTTATATCCTTGGCCCTGATTATTGAGACAAGGTCTCATTAAATTGTCCACTTCCTGCCTCAGCTTCTCAAGTAGCTAGGATTACAGGTACACACTGCCATATGCAGCATTTAAAAAAAAAATATGTTGCCATGGACATTAAAATATTATGGTATTATTCTAAACAATTTTATCCCCAGAATTTGATCACATAGACAAATACTTTGGGAAAATACATTACCGAAACTGACATATTATGAAACAGTAACATTTGAGTGGCCCTATATCTACTTTTTAAGTGAATAACTGAAAATATTCTCACAAAGAAAGTTTATATCCAAATAGTGTCATTGACAAATTCTATCAAACATTAAAGCAAAAAATAAAATCAACTTCCCATAGTCCTCCAGGAAAGAGAAAAAAATAAAAACCAAATCACAAAACAAGGAAGGGCATTACATAACAAAAAAGGATCAGGAATATATAATTATACACATATGCACCTCGTAATGTATAACAAAATACAGGAAGGAAAAACTGACAAACATAAAGGGAGAAATAGATGGGGATATCAATACCCCATTGTGGTAATGGATAACACAAGTGGACAAAGTGAATTTAAAGATAAAACAGTGAAAGGTATGAATACTACTGGCCAACTACACCTACCAGATACATACAGAAACCCTCCACCCTCCGAGAGCAATAAATACATTCTCTAGTGTACCCAGTATCATCTCTAAGACAGATCATATGTTCTACCACAAAACAAGTCTCCATATCTTTTAAAAAATGAAATCATATCAATCATCTCTGATCGCAATGGAATAAAATTAGAAATCAACAACAGAAAAACATTTGGAAAATTCACAAATGTGCAAAGTAAATAACACATTCGTAATCAGGTCAGAGAATAAATCACAAGACAAATTATAAAATGCTTTGAAATGAATAAAAACAAAAATAAAATATTAACAATACTCAAAGGATATAGTTAGAAAGTTCTCAAAGGTAAATAAAAACCTTTAAACACCTACACTTAAAAAGAAGAAAGAGCTCAAATGAATAACTTAAACTTTTTCTTTTGTCTTTTTGCGACAGTGTTTCACTATGCAATTCAGGCTGGCCTTCAACTCACTATGTAGCCCAGGCTGGCCTCAAACTCACAGCAATCCTCCTCCTGTCTCAGCCTCCCAAATGCTGAGATTGTACAGAGATGCACCACCACACCTGGCTAATAACCTAAACTTTTGCCAGAACTAAACAAGACAAGGAAACTAAATCCAAAGCAGGAAGATGGGAAAAGTAATGATTAGAGCAGAGTTCCATAAAATATGAGACTATGAAAACAATATGGAAACTCAGTGGAACCAGAAGTTACTTCTTTGACAAGATTGACAAAAGTGACAAATTTTAAGCTAGATCAAGAGAAAAAGGAAGGTTCAAATCACTAAAATGCAGTGAAACTGGAAACATTATCAATCTGACAGAAATGAAAAGGATTATAAAAAAAATAATTATATAGCAATAAATCAGATAATTTACAATGACATGGAAATTTCTAGTAATATAGAAACTACCAAAAAATGACTCAAAAAGAAGTAGAAAATCTGAACAGACTGTAACAGATAAAGAGGCCAAGTCAGTAATTTGAGGACTACCAGCAAATATAAAAGTAAGAACAAAAGAAACAGAACCATATCAGATTCAACTGGTGAATTCTACCAATCATTTAAGGAAAAATAACAGCAGCCTTAAAATCTTAAGAAAGGGAGGGAGGAAGGAGGAAAGAGACAGAGAAAAAATACTTCCTAACTCATTCTGTGAGACCAATACTATCTTGATATCTAAGTCAGACAAAAACATCAGAAGAAAACTATAGACCAATATACTTTATGAGTACAGATTCTAAATTCTTCCACAAAATACTAGCAAACCTAATCCAACAATATTAAAAGGATTATGCCATGCGATCTGGTGACCAGATCTGGGCTCTATTTTTGGTAACCACTTCCAAGTGTTCACTCCAAAAGAATCAAAAGCAAGGATTTGCATACCTATGGGAATGGTAGCATTATTCACAGCAGCTAAGAGGTAGAAGCAAATCAAGTGTCCAGAGAAAAATGAATAAACAAAATGTGGTATATTCATGCAATTTAGCCTTTGAGAGGTTAAATAATAGCATATGCTACCAGATAGGTAAATACTGAGAATATTGTGTTAGGCAAAATAAGCCAGTTAAAGGACAAATATTATACAATTCCATTTATATACAGTACCCAGGATTGACAAATTATAGAAAGTTGGGAGAGTAGAAAATTCTTCTGAAGTCAAGGAACAGGAGGAGAGAAGCATGAGGAATTACTGTTTTAAATGATAGGGAATTTCAGTTTTATACAATGAAAAAGCTCTGCACAATGAAATAGGGATGACAGTCACACAACAATGTGAATGTAGTTAACTCCACTGAACTGTATATATAATATGGTTAAGATGGTTGTTGTTTTTGCTATTTGTTTTTGTTTTTGTACTACTAGCGATTGAACCAAGGGCCTCCTAATGAACTTCATTCCAAGCTCCTTTTCAGTCTTTTTTGAGACAGGTTCTTGCCAAGTTGCCCAGTCTGGGGTCAAACTTGCAAGCTTCCTGCTTCAGCCTCCCAGAAAGCTTGGATTACAGGTAAGCACTATAATGCCTGGTTAACAGGATAAATTTTATGTTATGTAAGGCCAGGCGTGGTGGCATGCCTGTAATTCCAGCACTCAGGAGGCTGGGGCAGGAAGATTGTTGTGAGTTTGAGGCCAGCCTGGGCTCCAAAGTGAACTCAAAGCCAGCCTAAACTGCATAGCAAAACCCTATCTCAAAAAAGAGAAAAAGACAAAAAAAAAAAAAAAAAAAAAAATTATGTTATGTATAACTTACCACAATTTAAAAATTTTCTTTGAATATTTCATGTCAGGAACAGGTGGAATTTATGTAGGGTATGAAAAGATGGTTTAATATGTGAAAATCATTCAGTGTAATAAACCACAAAACATATGACCATCTTGACTAGTGCAGAAAAAGCATTTGTCAAATCTAACACCTTTTCATGATAAAAATTAACAAATAAATGAAGCAAATCGATAATAGAAGAAAAATTTCTTATACATGATAAAGGATATGTATAAAAAAAGGTCAACATCCTAGTTAATAGTAAAAGACCAAAATTCTTCCCTCTAAGATGAAGAACAAGACAAGGGTGACTACTCTTAACCACTTCTGTTCAACATTATACTGAAAGGTCTAACAAGAACAATTAAAGTATATATGTATAAAATAAATGGAATGGAATTCCATGTGCATGGACTTAAAGAGTTAATATTGTGAAGACGGCAACAACACCCAAAGCATCTATATAAGTTCAGCGTCATCTCTAATACTGGAGCTTCTAATAGCCTTTTCTATGAAAATGGAAATGCCAATTCTCAAATTCATATGGAATTGGAAGGGGCTGACAAACAGCTAAAATAATACTGAAAAGGAGAACAAAGACAACTCACATGTCCTGATCTCAAAACTTCCTACAAAGCAAAAATAATCAAAACAAGATGGTACTGGATATAAGGACTGATTACCAGCGGGTACAAAGTTTTATTACAGAAATCAATGAAATAGAAGGAGACTCCAGAGATAAACCCACAGAGCTATGATCAACTAGATTTCAATGAACATGCCAAAACTACTTAATGAAGAAATAACAGTCATTTCGACACTTGATGCTGACACAACTGGATAGACATGCGAAAAGAATGGGGCTGAACCTGTCCCTAACACTGTATAATAAAATTACCTCAAAAATGAACTAAAGACCTCAAAATAAATTAAAAACCAAAAAACTATAAAACCATTAGAATAAAACACAGGGATGAATCTATACACACTTCAAAAATGGTTACCAGTGGACTTTTTTAAGTATGATAGCAAAAGCATGAACAATAAAAGAAAGAATAGAATTCATTAAAATTTAAAACTTCCATGCATCAAAGGACACTATAAAGAAAGTAGAAAAACCCATAGATAAGAGAAATTATTTCATAAGCTACAGATCTGATAAAGGTCTAACATTCAAAACATGTAAAAAAAATCTATTATAATTTAACAACAAAAAGATAATCTAATTTGAAAACGAGCAAAGAAATGGAGAAGAAATTTCCCCTAAAAATGGCTAACAAGCTCATGAAAAGACACTGTACATCTCTAGATGTTAGAGAGATGCAAATCAAAACCACAATGAAATATTACTTCATATCCACTAGGATGGCTGCAGTTATGAAAATAATAAAAATAATAAACAGAAAACACATGTTGGCAAGGATGTGGCAAAATTAGAGCCTTCATGCAATGCTGTTAGGAATGTAAAATGGTCGGCCACTGTGGAATAGTTCGGCAAATTCTTGCAAAGTTAAAACACGGCGCTTGCTTTGACAGCGCATACACTAAAATTGGAAAAATACAGAGAAGATTAGCATGGCCCCTGTGCAAGGATGACAAACAAATTCATGAAGCATTCCATATTTTTAGAAAAAAAAGTTAAAACACAGAATTACAACAAGACATAGCAATTTTACTCATACCTAAAAAAACTAAAAATAGGCACTCAAAGAAATGCCTATGCAAACGTTCATAGCAGCACTGTTCACAAATTGTCCAATAGTAAAAAACTCAAGTATCCATCAGTGGATGAATGGATAAACAAAGCGTGGCACACACATACACTGAAATATTACTTAGCTCCAAAAGGGAATGAAGTACTGGTAGATACACAACATGGTACTGAGTAAAACCAGCTAGACACAAAAGAACGCACATTGTCTGACTCTACTTACATGAAATACCTAGAATGGGTAAATCCATAAGGACTGACAGTAGTTTGGTGTTTATTAGGGGGTTTAGAAGAAGGCAAAACAGAAAGTGATTACCAGTGGGTACAAAGTTTTATTTAAAGTGATAAAAATGTTTTGCAACCTGACAGAGGCAGGGTTCACACAGTGTTGTGAATGTATCCAACGTCACTACACTGTATGCTTTAAAATAGTTGGTTTATATTATATTAATTTCACCTCAATCTTAGAAAAGAGATGGTTACAAAATGATCTACATACTGTAAGGGCAGATGAAGAGAAAGAGGACAGACAGGAGACAACCCTATTAATTAGCTATGAATCCAAATAATGACACTAGAAATAGATTTCACAAAGCTCAGGACAAATGACTAATGATGTCCTACTTAGCTTTCCTTTTCTTCTTTTTTCCCCCTCACTACTGAGGATCAAACCCAGGGGTACTCTACCACTAAGCCCCAGCCCTTTTTTATTTTTCCCTCTTAGTCAGAGTCTCACTAGGGTGTCCAGGCTAGGTTTGAACTTGTGATCCTCCTGCCTGAGCCTCCAGAGTAGCTGGGACTACATGCATACATCACCACTCCTGCTAGCTTTTTTTATTTTATGGAAGAAGCCGCCAAACATTTTTTCTTACTATTAAAAAATCACCTACATCCACTAATGAATGACTAAAAGCAACACATTACAACAGGGAAAGTGTGTTCAACTGTATGCCTGGGCCCTACGTTTTAATCCATTTTGCTTTCACGTACATGAGGAAAACCATTTAACTCTCTCGTCCTCACTTTCTTTAAATATAAAATGAGATAACTACTACTAAAAACAATAGTAAAGAAAGTGTTTGTGAGTATTTGCCATGCGCCTGGCAATATTGTGTTTCACATGTTAACATTAATGTTTAAATGTTACTATATTAAATGTTCACACATTCAATACTCACAAAATCCTGTGAATAGAACATTATCATCCTCACTCTAAAGGTGAGGAAACTGAGCCACAGAGAGGATTAGGCAGAAGAGCCGTGCAGTCTGGCTCCACAGCCTAAGTTCTTAATGACCACGCTACGCTGGATGATCTTTCAGACCTTTTCCAGTTCTGAAATTCTGGGTCCATGTACATTTAAGGCAACTTAAGGACATTATTAAGCCCTTCTGCTTCAGTGTCACTTAGCAATTAACATTCTTAAAATATGGTAAGAGCCTTGTTCTAAATGGCATCTTAACTCACCATATGTATGACTGCGACAGAGCTCTGATGAAAGATTATAATGGAAAGAAAAGGCCCATTTGTATCTGGTTATCGGTGTGAGATACTGTCAAGTGCCAAAGAGTCTAAAAAAGATTCACATGTCATTCAAAAGTCTTCTGTAGCCAAGCCAGGCCTAATGATTCTTTCTCAAGGAAGGGAACAGTCGCCAGTCTGGTTAGTGCCTGTTAAAACTGTTCAGGGAAAGAGATAATTTTCCACATCCAATGAGCAGGTGTTTTTCTAGATCAGTGGTCAGCAAACTTTTTCCATAAACGGGCACATAGTATTTTTGCCTTTGTGGGCCATATGTCATTTGTGACACATTCTTTTTTCTTTCAAATTCTTTAAAACTGTAAAAATCATTCTTAGCTCACACAACACAAAAACATGTGCTGATCTATAGTTCGCTTACCCCTATGCTAATTCACTGGATAAGTTATTTTTAAAAATATGATACTGTACATTTTCAGAGTTTTTAGCTGATAAAACTGTCACAAGACTTTCCTTAACTTCATTATAACTACAAAAGTCACACAGAAATAACTTACTTGACAGAATAACTAATTTTGAAGCAAATAGCATCATACACACTTGTTCATTTCAGTATTTACTGAATACTTGACACATGCAAGATGTTAGGCCAATCCTGCTAACATCTTCATAAAGTACATAAACCACTTAAATTTCTAAATAAAGTAAATAATGCAGAGGCATCATAAAAATAATTTCTTATAGAGGTACAGGAGTCTGATATGCTAAAGATTCCATCGAGGAGAAGCAGGAACATCAAAGGCAGCAGAGGTGGCAGGATTTGGGATGGATTAGGTCGGACTGAAAAGCTGCTGGCAGGGCAGGAAAGTCCCACACAGACTGAACACCTTTAGCCAAAGCATGACAGTGGGAAAACACAAGCTGCATTCAGAGAAAATTAAATAGTGGCCCAATTTGTTCAGCTTCAGTGATGTGGAAATTATTTGGAGCCCTGGGGAGGAAAGTAGTGGGAGATACAGCTGAATACATAGGCTGGGAGGTCCAGAGCGCCAAAAGCCTTGAATACCGTGCTAAAAGTGAAGACAACTTACGGGAACAAAGACTCATGAAGGAGTTTCTGACAGTGCAGAATAATGATCAGAGATGTATTTAAGGAAGGTTACTTTAGTAATGACAAATATGATGAATTACAGAAGGCAAAATGCCCAAACACCGGCTAGTTGGCTATTATAAGAATCTGCACATACTAGAAGTACTGAGAGCCCAAAATGCATCCATAACAATAATCATGAAGAAAAGGTGGAAGAGAGGAAGAAACCAACAGAGAGAGAAAGAGGGGAGAGAGAGACAGAGGAAGAGAAGCAGGGATAGAACCAAAAGTAGTGAATAGGCTGAAATTGGGCTGGTGGACAGAAGGGTATCGGGTCAGAGATTTAGATGCATCAGCAGACAATGAAAAATTTTAAAGCAAAGAAATAAAAAATGAAAGTCAGCTTTGGCAAGATTTACCAGGCAGTGGTGAGCAAGATAGAGGGCATACAGAGACTGGAATCCAAAGGCCCGCCAGGAAACTACTACAATAATCCAGACCTTTGGGAATGGTGATCTGAGCTCGGATTGCAGCAGTGGAGATCAAAGTAGCCATGGATACCAGAGTTGTTTCAAAGCAAAACTCTAAAGAGTCTAGTAGCTGACAGAATAAGCAGATAAAAAGAGACATCAATCAAAACTTATTACATGACTGAAGTCTTGGATAAATGGAATAATAGTTTAAAAAGATATAGAAAACTGGACACGAAAACAAGCCTGGAAAGAAAAATGAAGAGTTCCACTTAAAAGTGTAATAATTTAGAAACAATTCTATCCAGAAAACAATTTCTATCCAGAAACAGACACCATCAAGAACAACAATTTTGAGTAACAAGCTATATTAAAAATGACAACCAAGGAGGACAGACATCCCAATGGAACTTTCAGTTACTTATTGCTACAGAAGTGTCAATCACTCATTCAATAAACACTGATTGAACTGTTATTGTATGACAAGCATAGTGCTAAGCACTAGGAATAAACTGTGAAGGCAGACACTGTCCCGGCTTCACACACACTACAGTCCAGCAGAAAGAGTGACGCACAAATGGACAATCAGAATAGAGCAGAATAAGGTGGTGGTGAGGGAAATGCACCGCCAGGTGCTACAGGAGCATAAGAAAGGGGGTACTCTAACTTCACTTAACACATGTATGGCAGAAGAAGAAAACCTTCCTATGGAACTGGCAAATACTGACAAGGAGAACATATATCATAAGAAAAGGTTAAGTGTGAGGTATTTAGAAATAAGAAATCAAGTTACAGTACTATTAATTATTAATGGCAAATGCTACTGGCATGATTTGAAAAAAGGAGGGACATGACCAGCATTTTGGATATCAAAATGTAATGAAGAAGCAGGTATCTGATGGCGACCACCAGTAGTGATTCAAAGAGTTAGGGCTCCGAATGGCTCCTCTGACTTGACCTGAGAAAGGCATTACTATGCACTAACTGAAGGAACACATAGGCAAATGGGCTTTTTGTTTGCTTGTTTAGGGTTTGGTTTTCTTTTTTTGCTTGTTTTTGGAAGTATGGGGATTGAACTGAGGGCCTTGTGTGAGTACTCTCCCAGCTGAGCTACAATCATCCTTTTTTTAAAATTTTGAAACAAAGTCTTGCAAAATTACTTAGGTACACCGCAACCTTGAATCTTATTGCCTCAGCCTCCTCCTAAGTGCCTGGGATTACAGGCCTGTGCCACCATGCCTGGCTGGGAAGAGGCTTCCTGAGAGGAGGAAGCCCACTGAGTTCAGTCTGGGGCTGTAAGAATATGTCTGTGAAACATTTGCGCAATGGACACCAGTCCAGCTCTATGGAAATCTAGACTGGGAATGCTGACTTTACAGTAGAGACCTGAAATATCCAAATACAATGTGTTAATGGGAAGACAAAGTCCAGCGGAAGTCCCAGGACAATACCTTAATGGCTGTCCTGAACCTTTCCCCAGCCTGACCTGACAGTGTTCCATGTGTTACCTCTCTGCAAACCATAAGCAAGCTCTGCACATAGCTCCTCTCTGCTTAGACAGAGTAATGTGGGGTGGGGGTGCCTATCCCACTTTGTGGACACATTTCCCAGAAATAGTGAATATATGTATTTAAAACACTGTATTTATTTGTAAGGCTAGTCCTCCAACCGCTACCTGATGAATAGAGACACCCTGTGATCCTATGTATATACATACATGGACATTAATACACTTTCAAGTGTGAGCCAAGTTTAAACTGAGAAAAACTGTGCAAGTGTCTCTGTCAAGCATCAGCAGGCCTTGGACACCCTCTGCCTCAGTTCTGACGAAGCCCAGATGCCGAGCTGTTAAAGAGGGAAGGTGAAACCTCTTCTTAGACACTGACCTGAATGTCTACCTCCCGACTGGGCCAGGGCTTCAGACTTACTTTTCCTCTCAACACAGTGAGACACAGTGAGCAATGAGCACATTAATTAGAGCAAAGGCAGGATCCTGAATTCTTTTTTTTTTTTTTAATTCAAATCAATTGGGGATGAACAGATTCTTCTTCACAAGGCACAAGTTATTGTTCACAAGTCATTTTTTTAAAATAACTTAAGTAAACAATCAACAACAATCGCACATTCGCAAGTATGAAGTAGACTAAGTGTCTTCAATGCTACTCACACAAAAGAGAGTACGGCAAAGGCAAAGCTGGGTGTGGTGGCACACACCTGTAACCCCAGCACTCGGGAGGCTGAGGCAGGACTGTCACAAGTTTGAGATCAGCCTGGGCTACAAAGTGAGTTCAAGGCCAGTCTGAAGTTCATAATGAGTCTGTCTCAAAAAGCCTCCCCCAAAAAAGAGAGAAAGGCATAAACTCAGCCCTAAAGGAGCCTATGCTCTAAAGGGAAGCAAAACAAAAACACAAATTACCCCTAAATGTGAGAAAAGACGTGAGGAAGGAAAGGCAACAGTGAGCGCAAACTAACTAGCACAATAAAGAGAAAGGCTGCAGGAGGGGACCTCTGGCTCAGAGAAAAACAGTTTAAACCGGAAGTGACTTCTCGGGAGAAAAAAAAAGTTCAAGAATCCTCCTCATTACAAATCTATGCTAAAAGAGAATAATAAAACAAGTTTCCAAAATTTTAATGTAAAAAATTTTGAACTCTCGAATCCCTTACTAAAGATGAATCTAAAACACTATTTCTGTTTACTTCTCAAGAATCTAAAACATCTACACAAAGAACCACACTTGGCTTTCAATGTTCCAGTATTAAACTTCTCAAAAGCTCAAAAATTGTGCTGAGAAGACAAGAGCCTCCAAATTCCTAACAGGAAATGTGGCATTTTCCCAGCTTATTCTCTGGCTTCAATGAAGAGAGAAAATGGGGACCACACTGTAGCAGCAGGATTTATAAATATGAATTACAGGATAAGATGATTTTCCAAACATCTGTCACAAGTTAATTTGATCCAAGAAAAAAGGAGGGGGGAAGTAAAGACTCACAGGGAAGCCAAACACAGTGACTAATGCGTGGAACTCATGCACACCGGGGTGGGGGCAGCCTCAGGAGCCAGGGATGCCTAATCTTCAGTAATAAATACCCATGGGCTGTAGAAGGAAGTACTTGATACCAGTTAAAGCACTCGCCTGGGTATTCTCTTCTCACTTGAGTCTCACAACACACAGCCAGGAAATCTCTGGTTAAATGGAAGGACAGAGACCCGGGACCTTGACACACTATATAAACTGGAAAGAAACGTACACATGTCACGTGGCACAACAGTCCAAAAAAAAAACAAGCCTTCAGATGAGTCAGATTTGAGTTCAAATCATAGATCTGCTACTTACTATACATGTAACCTTGGGTCAATAGTTCAATGTTCTTCTAGGGTTCTGCACTTACAAAATGAAGATAGTAACTACACCTCACAAAGTTCTTACCCAGATTAAATAAAAATAAGTAAAATATGTGATACAGTGTCTGTCACATTTCAGGCACTCAGCAAATGAAACAAGTAGTGCTAAAAGCTCTACACCCATAGGGTGCAATATTGTTCCTGGGAGATCACACCAGCTCAAATAGCTCCAGAACAAGTTTTATCCTTGATTTAAAATGGGCTCAGATACCTAACATTTTATAATGAAGCCCCTAAGGATTTGTCCAGTCCTTGTTTCTTCTATTTCTTAATGAGGGGTGAGGAAGGCGGAGAAGAGACTGAATAGAACGGGTTCCAACTTTCACTTGATGGTGCACTGAAAGACCTACACAGAAATCGTATCATGTCCAGCCCTCTGTAGTGAAAATATAGGCTGTACTCGGAACACTTAATCCCCACTTTTGAATGTTCTGCTTGTGCACTATGTGGGATGTGCCTTGGAAACAAGTAAGCGCCATGAATATGACCCCAAGAGGACCCCCAGTTTCAGCACCGCCTTATTCTAATGTGCTGGCCATTCTCTTATTCCGTAATTATTTACTATATATGTACGGGGTACCTGCTGCTGAGGCTGATACTAAAAATATATTAAGACAGTTTATGTCCTCTAGAAAGAAAGACATATCATTTTTTAAAATTGTAAAAAAGTGACACAACCACTAACAGATATATATCCAAAGAGCTTCAGAAGCAGACAGTAAGCAATAATTCACCATAGAGAAATAAGTCAGTCAGCATTTACCTGACTGTTCACAGGTAAACTGACAGTCACGTTTACCTCTGTGATTCAACTGCCTCAAAACACAAATAATGATAATTGTTGCCTTACCGTCCTCAAATGGTGTAAAGATGAAATGAAATTATTTACACTTAAATCTTTAAAGAATAAAAAAACATGTAAGTGTATAGTGATTTTATTAATTACATACTAAAAGTATATCCTAACTGCATATATAATTATAGGTATGTCTGAGCTGTCATCTACAGCATAGCTCTAACTTGCCATGTCACGTTCAAGAGATGATAAGGTTCCCAGGGTCTCGGTTCCATCTAGTGCATAAAGTCCAGGGCTAAAGAACACTAATATTCCCAGCAGTGTTCACCAACTAGTTAGGATTTTCTTACTTTGAGATGAGGAACCTAAAACTAAAAGAGGTTAAGTGATTTATTTGACACAACACCAGAACAAATCTGGGATGAGAATTCAAGTTTTGTACTTTTGAAAAGTGTCATGCCTTGAAAGAAATAAAATAAGGAACTTTAATTTGCACAGGTTCTCAAACAAATACTGAGACTTGCTGTCATCCATAAATCTTCACTCTCAGCCTGTGTACTCAAGATGATCATGTTACGTGGTTACTTTTGTAAAATCCATCAATAAATTGTTGTTTCAATCTCCAGAGAGTTACTTTTATTTGAAAAGACTTCACCTTTTTGACTTGGATTCCACTCCTGTACTAATTTTTTTCCACTAAGTAAAATGAGAAAGCACTGCCATCTACTGGACTTCAAAGATATCACCACTATAGCTTTTAGTCTGAAAAAAGAAATTCTTCATTATCTAAAGCTTTTTACACTCTGTCAATAGCCCAATAGCTAAATTATGTTAGTATCAATTACATAACAATAAATATCAAAGGTTGAAGCTGAGGATAAGCAAGAGTGAAAAAAATCATCTTTTCAAGACTTTTATTTCCGATTATTGCTATAATATTCTTAAACACAGAAAGCATTCGCTTGTATACCACAATGCTACTATGATAAAATCAGCCTGGTACTGGCAAAAAAACCCCACAAACCTCAGGATCACTGGAACAGAGTAGAAGATGTAGCCACAACCACAAACACATTTTGCTACCTTATCTTTGACAAAGGGGCCAAACATGTTCACTAAAAGAAAAATAGCCTCTTTAATAAACAGTGCTGGAAAAACTGGCTCTCCACATGCCAAAGACTAAAACAAGACCCATGTCTATCACCATGCACAAAAGTCAAAATGGATCAAAGATCTAAATATTAAAACAGAAACACTAAATCTACTGGAAGAGAGAGTAGGTAGATATCTTGAAGACAGGAGTAGGCAGAAAGGTCATGAACCAAAACCAAACTGCACAGGAAATACTTCAAAGAATCAACAACTGGGATCTATTATTATTGAAAAGTTTTTGCACATCAAAAAAAAATCACCAACAGAGTCAAAAGTTTGAGGGAACTTTCCCATGAATTGGGAAAAAATTTTAGCCAACTGTCCCTCAGACAAAGTTTTTCTATTTGGAACATATACAGAATTTAAAAACAAAAATCAGGCCCCCAAAATTCAAAGACCCAATCCAAAAAATGGGCTTCTGATATTAATACACACTTCTCAGATGAAAAAATACAAATGGCAAATAAATATACAAAAAAATGTTCAACGTCATTAGTCATTTGAGAAAAACGCTGAGACTCCACCTCACCCCAGAAAGAATGGCTGTTCTGTCATCAAGAAATCCACCAATAACAAATGCTGGAGGGGCTGTGGGGATAAAAGAACGCTTCTCTGTTGTTGGTGCGAGTGCAGACTGGTGCAAGCACTGTGGAAATCAGTGTGGAGATTCCTCAAAAACTAAGATTAGAGGTCCCACTTGACCCATTACTCCCTTTCTGGGTCCTATCAATCTCACTCCAAAACCTATATTCTTAACCTCGAGAAGTGTATGTGCACCCAAAGAGGTTGCATGGTTCCCTCAAACCAAGAGTGGCTACCAAAAAGAAATTCAGACAGAGACATCCTTACATGCTTATATTAAAGAAAAAATCCTAGGCAGGCATGGTGGCACATGCCTGTAATCCTAGCGTTTGGGAGGCTGAGGCAGGAGGATCACAGCGAGTTTAAGGCCAGCTTGAACTACAGAGCAAAACCCATCTCAAAAAATGAAACAAAACAAACAAATAAAAAAATCCTGAACTTGGATCTGAAAGGTTTCTACCTTATAAACCCAAAGTCTATTATTTTCCACAGTTCCCCAACAGCCATCCCAGCAATTAAACTCACCTAGAAAATACCTCTCCAGGCCACCTGGCCTAATTCACCAACCTCCTCCCATCCCAGCTTCAAGCTACGATATTGTTTCTCTCTCACTCTCCATAGTTTCCCAACACTGTCACCTCTTCCCGAGGAGCTCTTCAAATTGAAGTTCTACTATATTTCACTGCAGTGATCTGCGAGACCCAAACAACTGACATCAAAAACAACTTTTCAGATTAAGCTGCCTGTAGACCAGAGACCTTCCGTAATCATGCTGTCTGTCCTGTCTTCTTAACCTTAACCAACAACAAACAAATGTTTGTGAACCTGTGTTCTACACTTTTGAATCCCACACTACTGTTTAATAATTGGCACATAGCAGGTGCTTGATGTTTACTGAACAAAAAGAAAAAAGTCATCTTTGCAAGAAAAAACAAAGTTTTTTACCCTCATTTATTCAATTATTACTTCACCTGCATTGTTGTTAAATACTCATCGCATACCAAATAAATGAAATTTTACTACACAAAATTAAAACACATCACTCCTGATAATACCAGCAGAGCTTACTGAAAACGGATCAGAAGCCAGTATGATTTTTACTGTATTAGTCTGCAAACACACTCTAGGGAGAGAAAATGAATTCTATCCACTGTAGTACATGGGTTTATTAGGTTCCTAAAAACTCAACAGAAATGGGAAAAGCCTTTTGGAAAAGCAGATAAACAAAGGGAAAAAAAAAAGGCTCAAAGCAAAGACAAGGTAATTCTGCTTTCCAGCTCTGTAGTGCTGAAGATATTTTAGGAGAATGTTAACAAAACAATCATTACCATCAGCGTATTTTGGCCGGGCACGGTGGTGTGTGCCTACAATCCCAACACTCCAGAGGCTGAGGCAAGAGGATCACAAGGCCAGCTAGGACTATATAGTGAGTTCAAGTACAGTCTGAATGACATAGAGAGATCTTGTCTCAAAAAACAAAAATAAAAACAAACAAACAAGCAAAAGCCAGGTGTGACAGCTCATGCCTGTAATCCCAGCACCCATGAGGCTGAGGCAGGATTGCCTCAAGTTCAAGGCAAGCCCCAGCTACACAGTGAGTTCAAGGCCAGCCTGAATTACAGAGTGCAAAAAAAAAAAAAAAACAGCATTATTAAGTTTCTCTGATCATAGTAAATATAACAAAATGAATGCCAAAGAGCTAATTTAAAAAAGATTTTAGTCATTATTTAAAAGCTGCTTTAAAATGTGCTTTGTTACTGTTTCACAAGTATACCTTTTCCTCTACATGTTCTTAAACCTTAATGCTCATCCCAAAGCCTTCTTGCTTTTTAGCATTTTTAAGTTTCCTTACAATTATTGTGGTTACAAATGTATTTGGACTTATTGCTACACCCACACATTTCTGCATACATCATGTTTCCTATTGTATTTTCTGTCTCCTGTGAAGTTAAAAAAACTGTATCTTTACAGTCCCTATTTTACCTCTACTAATTAGAAGTCTATATTCTGTTTCTAGCACTAACTAGGTATGGTTGATACATTGTGTCAACTTGGGAAGTCTAGAGGTTTGGCTAAGTAATTCAGCAATTGTAAATCTTGGGGTAAAAAGGACATGCCCTTACCCTCCTGGGATGGTGTTTATTATGTTAATTTGGGAAGTTTAAAAGGTTAACTATGTGATTCAGAAGGGAGCTGGGGTGCTTATTTGTATTCATCCTGAACCTGTGGAAGAGGAGGGCATGGAGATTCTCTTGAGTGCTACACCCCCCTGGGTGGAGGCAGGCTGTTTACAATGTAAGGGAAGGAAAGAGGCTGCTGGCAGCCATTCCTCCCGTTTTGCTGGCTGCTTTTGCTGTGCTTTGCTGCAATGAACAGTCTGCACTCTGCGATGTGCCACTGAACCAGTCAAGTATGAACTGAGACCTCTACGAACCGTAAGCTAAATAAACCTTTCCTTCCTTTATTTTGGGTGTTGGGTATTTTGTCTCAGCAACAAAAGTAACCAAGACACTAGGTATCCTTAATTTTCTTTTAAACTTGTACATCCAATTTATTTCACCTAAGACTATGGTCTCAAGGTACATCCATTTTCCTACAAATAATTTAAGTCCTTCTTTATGGCAGAGTAATACTCCATTGAATATGAATACCACATTTTCTTTATCCATTCACCTGTTGATGGGCACAGGGGCTGTTACCAACATCTAGCTATTATACATTGTGCTGCTATAAACATGAGTGTGCGTATATCACTGTGGTGTGATGCTTTCCAGCTCTCTAGGGAAGATACCCAGGAGGAGGACAGCTGGGTCAAGTGGAACTGCTAGTTTTAGTTTTCTGAGGAAGCTCCATACTGATTTCCATAATGATTATACTAGTTTACAATCCCATCAGGTATGGAGAAGGGTTCCTTTTTCCCCACAGCCCCACCAGTATTTGTTGTTGGTTGATTTCTTGATGACAGTCATTTTTTCTGCAGACGGAATCTCACTGTTATTTTAATATGCATTTCTTGAATGACCAGGGATGTTAAGCATTTTTTCCCATATTTATTTGTTGTTTCTATTTCTTCATCTGAGAAGTGTCTATTTATCTGAGATGCCTATTTTTGGAGTTGGGTCTTTATATTTGGTAGGCTGACTTTTTAAAGTACTTTATATATTCTAGTTATTAGTCCTTTGAAGAATAGCTGAGAATTACAAGTTTGAGCCCAGACTGGGCAACTTAGTGACTTTGCCAGACCCCTGTTTCAAAATAAAGAATAAAGAAGGGCTGAGTATACAACTCAGTGTGAAGGCCTTGGCTGGATTCAACCCCCAGTATCACCAAGACTCCCAAAAATCCCCCTCAAAAATTATAAAGTTCTGCAGTTTCTTTGTCTTTCCCTGTTTCCTTCTGTAATAGAGAGAGTCTTACCTCAGTTTGGAGTGTTCATTTTGCCCCAAGGAACCCATGTTCTCACCAACTCTGCCCACTTCTGCGCTGGAAGAGCAGAAGGTCCAAGGCTTCTACTTTCTTTTTTTTTAAGACAAGAGTCTCACTATGCAGTTCAGGCTGGCCTTGAGCTCACTTTGTAGCCCAGGCTGGTCTCAAATTTTCAAGAACCCTCCTGCCTCAGCCTCCCAAGTGCTGGGATTACAGGCATGCGCCACCACTCCCGGTCATGGCTTCTACTTTTGTCCACTTCGTGTTTCTGTTTTTTTGGTTGGGGAATTGATCCCAGAGGCTCATGCATGCTGATCTACTATTCTACCACTAAGCTACACCAAATTCTTTTACAAGTTTGGGTCTCATTAAGCTGCTAAACTGCCCAAACTAGGCTGGAACTTTCTGTCCTCTGCCTCAGCTTCCCAAAGTGCTGGAACCCTAGGTACGCGCCACCACACCAAGCATACTTATCACCTATCATACTTCTCAACTTGTCCCAAACTCAGAAGAAAGGAATGTTACTTATTGGCCTATCCAAAACCTTAACAACAATTAGTATTTAGCTATAACATTACTAGGAAATTACATCTATTACATCTATAGTAATAGAAGTAAAGCTCTTATCCCAGTAATACTCCACAAGTATTAGCTATTAAATATTGTTATTACTATGTGGCAGATTGGCTAAATGGTAAGTTACCTCCCTGAAAATAAGACTTAACCAGAAAATCACTGGTGTTGAAAACCAGAAATCAAAAATGCCTGCTGCAATCACCCTGCCTTAGCTGCCATTACAGAGCAAAAGAGTAGTGAGGTATACTCTTCTGTGTAACACTGGACATGGTAATAACCAACGCTTATTTTCTAGTTAGGTCTTATTTTGGGGGAAACACAGTTACCAGTTACAAGATAAACTTACTACCTAGACTGAATCAAGACATCTAGTTCCTAGGTCCTATGAAGTTTATCCCTCACAACCTATGTCCTTATCTATAAAATGAGGAAGACACAACTCACCACACTGGCTATGGCTATTTTATCAAAATCCCTTGGTGTAGCAGTACAGAGCGGGTACTTGATCAATAAGGATTCTTATCCTCTCTTTTCTCTAATCACCTATAGACACACAGCACTGACTACAAAACAACTTGACTTTGGGTTCTGAAACATATTAAAAGTTATAAATGTTATACTTGAAACATTTTGGAAAAACCATACTACATTTGATCATAATTCACCATTCCTTCTTCACTTTGCCCCCAGGAATCATGTAGAATAAAAGAAAAGGATTGGTTCAGGTTTTCCTTGAAGAAAATACAATCTGGATTAGAAAAGATGAAATGGAATGGTTATATGCCTTACAAAACAAGTTTGCACTCTAAAACGCATTTAAGCTTATCCACACTAAACAACAAACAATGACACTTAAAATATGATTCTATTGATACAGGGCTTTTCAGGATTACATTTATCCTGCTGCAAGGTACACCTCCACTAATAAAAACTCATAAGGAGAATCCTCTTACCTTGTTTTCAAATGGAGCACCATAGTAGCCATCATTTAGCCCAAAAATTATTTCATTCTGGTTGCGGGCATGAATCTAAGAGAGAAAGAAAATGCACTGTAAGTTTTTCTATTTGTCAGGTTTTAGTATGATCAGAGAATAACAGTTGTAACAGGATCCATTTCAGCTTAAGAAAGAAGCCAACTACAGCTAAAGAAGCTAGAGAGAAACAAACCACTTATCAAAAGACCAGGTGATCTATGGAACTTTTCCTGTTTTAGTCAAAGGCCTCACAAAACCTTTGAGACGACAGGCACCATTATTCACTCATATTTTCCACAAACATTTGAGCTTTTCATGGACCAGTTATTCCTGAAGGACAGGGGACTCAAAGGTATGATATGCATACTCTGCTCTCAAAGAAAACACAATCCAAAAAGAAAAAAGAAGAAAACACAATCCAGCAAGTCTGTAAGAATACTTTAAAAACATTAAGCCCTAGAAAAACAAAAAAGATTAATACTTTATTTTCAAAAAGACAGTTTAAAGATAACAGTATCCAACCCCTAAAGTCTTAGGTATGTACATAATTACTGTCTGTATATCGCTTTCCTTCAGACACAACTGGTGTGCACTGCAATCGGTGCTACTCTAAATTCAATTTGACCTAAAAGGTCAAGGGAATAAAACTAAAGAAAATTAGAGAACTTTTCTAAAATTAGGAAATTAATGAGATCTGAGTTAGTTCAAAATAATACGAAGCGCCAAACTGAAATAGACAAATAGGTTTCATTACGTCATCCAAAAGAACTACGGCTACTTTAAAAACTGCTTCTCCCGTGAAAGATTACAGAGAGGGGTCATGCTGGACACAGTGGCACACACCTATAATCCCAGCTATTCAAGAAGCCAAAGCAAGAGGATCACAAATTCAAATTTAGCCTGAGACAGGGGAAGGGGGGGGGAGAAAAAGAAGGGAGAGAGGAGGAGGAGGGAGAGAAGAGAGGGAGAGAGAGGAAAGGGGAGCGAGAGAGGAAGACAGACAGACAGACAGAGAGGGAGGGGAGGGTTCAGGTGGAAAACGAGAAGGGCTACCAGAACAGAGTAACTGAGAAATACCTCACATGCTCACTCCCATGCTTATTACGGACAGAACAGCTCACATAATCTTCAAAAGGCCCAGATCATTATGTGCATGTAAAAGGATGACAGAAGGATTATACAGTTGATGGGCTTCTGTATTTTGTCTTTTTGAGACAGGGTCTTGCTCTGCAGTTCAAGATGGCCTGGAGCTCACTTTGTAGCCCAGGCTGGTCTTGAACTTGTAACAATCCTCCTGCCTCAGCCTCTGAGTGCTGGGATTATACGTGTGCACCACCACGTCCAGCTGGTGTTATTAATACAAAATTCTAACCACTTAAACTAAACACAAGAATGTCTCCCATCACACGTAAGTTAGGATGCTATGTGACACATGCAAGAAATATTTCAAAGTTCTCCAAATTCGTACCCTGAATAAAGCTATTTCCAAACTCCTTTGTGTCTCTGTCATTAAATCCAAGTCAAGATCAGCTTAGTTCATAACTTCTCGGGAAACATCCTGATAAATTTAGGAGGCTACTCAGGAAATGAGTTTTGCTCTTTTTTTGGTACTGGGACTCAAACTCAGGGCCTAGAGCTTGTCAGGTACGTGCTGTGCTGCCGAGTTACATCCCGGCCCTTGAATATTGCATTTGCATTTCTGGCATGAGTGTGTGTAGCATCACTTAGGTCCCTACTTTCCTTAAATAAAAATAAAGGGAAGAGAATATTCTCTGTTATGTCACATTCTATATCTACCCACATCTTTTCTTCTCTGGCTAATTCCAGCATATCATTCAAAATTCATTCAATGGCAACATAACTTCACTGAAATTATGAAACAATCCATTCAGCTGGGTGCGGGAGCACCTCCCTATAATCCCAGCATTCTAGGAAGCTGAGGCAGGAAGATCAAACGTTTGAGCCCATATGGGAATTTGGTAACTTAGTCTCAAAATAAAAAATAAAATAAAATAAAAAGGACTGCGTATGTAGCTCAACTGCAGAGGCCCTAGGCCCAATCCCCAGTACCACCACACACATAAAAAAACTTTTTAATTCCATTCAGTTGGGCCAGGGATACAGCTCAGTGGCACAAGTGCCTGCCTGGCAAGCACAAGATCCTGAGTTTGAATCCTGGTACCCCTCCAAAAAGAGAGAGAGAGATCCTAATTCCATTCAATAACAGCAGAATGTACATGCCCTATACATGAAACATTCAATAACATAAATGGATCACAGTTATTTTCAGAATAAATCTGAAAAAATTAAAAGATCAAATCATACAAATGATTTTCCCTAAACTCTACACAATTAAAATAGAAATCAATAATAGAGAACTTGAAAAATCTACAAATGTTTGAAAATTAAACAACATGCTTCTAGTCCATAGCTCAAAAAAGTAAATGAGAAAACATTTAGAATTCTATGCAATTTTCTGGGATACAACCCAATGCTAAGAGGAAAATTTGTTAAATCCTTATTTTAAGAAAAAAGAGAAAAGTCTCAAATCTCTAAGTCAGTCTCCTTCCTAAGAAACTAGCAAAGAAGAGCAAATTATACCAATGTCAAGCACAAGAAAGAAAATAATCAAGATAAAAGTAGAAACCAAAAAGAATTAGAAATTTAAAACAATAACAATACTCAATAAAACCAAACCTAAGGTTTTTTTTTGAAAAGTAAATAAAATTGATGAATGTCTATTCAATAGGGTGCTCAAGAAAAAGAGAAGACAGAAAACACCAGTAGCAAGAATGAAAGAGGAGATGCTGATTACAGACCTTCTATACATTAAAAGGACACAGCAATACTGCAGAAAATATCATACTATGTCTGATAAATACGAAGTCTCTGAAGAAATAGACAACTTCTTTGGAAGAAAAATTATCAAAGTTCACTTAAGAAAACACAGATACCCTGAAAAGTTCCATTTCTAGTACAGTAAGTGAAGTCATACTTCAAATTTTCCCACAAAAAATCTTAACATCCACGAGGCTTCAGTAAAGAATTCTAGGAAACATTTGTGGGATATACAGTAACAACTATGCAAAATTTCCTCCAGAAAACAGTTTATGAGACCCATATTACTCTAATACAAAACAAGAAAAACACAGACAATGCAAGAAAAGTACAGTTAAGTAACTCTGAGTACAGACATAAAAAACCCTTAACAAAATATTAACAAATCAAGTCAAACTATATATACAAATCCAACATGTTTATATAGAAAACTATAGAATATCTGTGAAGCACATTGTATCATTATCAAGGGGTTTATATCAGGTATAGGAAAAACAAACAAACAAAAAAACCACTTGACAAAGCTCAACATCTCTTCAGATAAAATTTATCAACATACTAAGAATAAAAAGAAACTTAAAAAAATAAAATAAAAAAAAAAGAAAAAGAAACTTCCTCAGACTGAGAAAGTGTTTACAAAAATTATAGCTAATGTGAACTTTAAATAGAGAATGACTAAATATCTCCCCAAGATCAAAAAAAAAAAAAGCCCATTCTATCTGTTTGCACTCAACTGTACTCAAGGTCTCAGCCAGCAAAATAAGACAAGAAAAAGAACTAAAGAGGTAACATTTTAGAAGAGAAGAAATGAAACTGTTTTCAGACAACATGACTGCTTACCTATCATCTACAAAAGAAACCACCATCTGAGACAGACAGACAGACACAGACACAGAGAGAGACACAGAGAGACAAAGACAGAGGAACTAGATCTATAAATTTAACAAGATCAGAGAATATAAGCTCAATACAGAAACACATTTCTTTATACTAGAAACAAATATTAGAAATAGTCACATTTAGAAAGGAATACACTTAAACTAGCACCAAAAATATGGAACCCATAAATCTAGCAGCACAATTTACAATAACTAAATCTTAGAAGCAGGCTACATGCCCATACAAGGGTAGCTGAAAAAGAAAATGTGGTGCTTATACACAGTGGAGTACTACTCTGTCTTAGACAAGGATAAACCAGAGGCCTTCATAGGTAAATGGATGCACCTTGAGACCATAATGTTAAGTTAAATAAGTCAGACACAAATCTCAGGATCACATCGTTTCTCTTATATGGGAAACCCAAAATATAAAGAAAAGCAAAATTAAAGATAGATAACAGGGAGTACAGAGACAAATCCTTTTCAAATGAGAAGGGGAACACGAGATGGAATGGCGGGTGGAGGAATAAAAAAGAAAATTGAAGAAAAAATAAAAATAGAGCTTTTGCAAATAAGAATGGGAAACAGTTGGAAGGGGCATGGAGGGATGGGAGAGGAAGGGGATAAAAAAGAATTAAGACATGTTATGCACATATACAAATTCCTCCAAGATGGACATAGACATTATGTACTACAAACATGTACTATATTTTTTTTAATTCCAACAACATTTTTATAGAAATTAACAAAATGATTCTAAGGTATATATGGGGAAAAAACTAAAATAGAAGAATTTCGCTTTTTTTTTTTAAATTAAATTTTCAACTGGGCATGGTGGTGCACACCCATAATCTCAGCACTTCTCAGGAAGCTGAAGCAGGAAGATCATTGCAAGTTTGAGGCCATCCTGGGCTACAAATTGAGTTCAAGGCTAGGCTGAACTGCATAGTGAGATCCTGTCTCAAAAAGACCAAAAAAATTTAATTAATAAATTAATTAAATTTTCACCTGACACATCTTTTTAAATTTATTTTAAATAAAAGAAGGAAAACATATTAACAGATATCCATTTACAAAATAGCACAAGAACAATACAAGCAATACAGAGTTACAGACAAAGTGGTAGGAAATTATCAATGGTTGTTATATTATGTATTGACATCTTCAAAGTGGTTTCTCAGGAAAACAAATACAGACATGCAACATTGATCAAATAATTAAATCATTAACTGCTCCTTTCAGTAAAGCAATAGAAGTCAGTAGTACAACTATGTTAGCTATCCTGTAATATACACACATACATAATTTTCCCTTCTTTCCTTTCTCTTTTCCCTCACCCCAGTTGCTCTTTACTTTTGAGCATATTCCTTTCATTTCACAATGTCTGTCCTACCTCCTAATTTTTATTCACTCTTTCAGGTTCTTACACTAGTGAGACAACACATAGTTTACACAGGGAGGTCTGTTTATTTCACTTATGAGTACGATCTCTAGTTGTGACCATTTACCTGTAGAAGTCTCGAGTTTATCTTTCTTTATAGCTGAGTAATATTCCATTATATAAAAGTACCACAATTTTTTTATCCAATCCTCAGTGGATGGACATTTGGGTTGCTCCCACAACTTAGTAATCACAAACTGCACTGCTATAAACATGGGTGCACATATATCGCTGTGATATGATGTTTTCAGATCTTCTGGGAAAATACCCAGAAGGGGAATGGCTGGTTGAATGGGAACTCCAGACCTAGTTTGCTGAGGAATCTCCAAACGCATTTCCACAGTGGTTTCACCAATCTGCATTCCTGCCGCAGTGGAGAAGAGTTCCTATTTTTCCACAGCCTCGACAGCATTTATTATTGGTTGATTTCTTAATGATAGCCACTCTTACTGGGGTGAGATGAAATCTCAATATTGTTTTAATTTGCATTTCTTGAATGACTAATGATGTTGTACATTTTCTCATGTATTTATTTGTCATTTGTATTTCTTTATCTGAGAAGTGTATGTTCATCTCAAATGTCCATTTTTGGATTGGGTCTTTGAATTTGAGGGGCCTGATGTTTTTTAATTCTTTGTATGTTCTAGATAGAAGATCTTTGTCTGAGGGACAGTCAGCTAAAATTTTTTTCCCAATTTGTGGATTTTCTTTTTACTCTGCTGGCGATTTCTTTAGGTGTGCAGAAACTTTTCAGTAAGATGAGATCACACTTGATTCTTTGAAGTATTTCCTGTGTGGCTTGGCTTTTGTTTATGAACTCTCTGCCTACCCCTATGTCTTCAAGGTTTTTACCAACTTTCTCTTCCAATAGATTTAGTGTTTCTGTTTTAATTCTGAGATTTGTGATCCATTTTGACTTGAGTTTGGCTCATGGTGATAGATTTGGGTCTATTTTCAGTCTTTGGCAGGTGGCAAACCAATTTCTCCAGCATCAGTTATTAAAGAGGCTATCTATCTTCCAGTGAGGTTGTTTGGACCTTTTGTCAAAGATTAGGTGGCTAAGTGTGTTTGTGGTTGTGGCTGCATCTTCCAGTCTGTTCCATTGATCCTCTGGTCTGTTTTTTAGCCAGTACCAGGTTGATTTTATTACAGTAGCTTTGTAGTATAATTTCAGGTCAGGGATTGTAATTCCACCTGACTTGTCCTCGTTGCCCAGGATTGCTTTTGCTATTCTGGGTCTCTTCTGGTTCCAGATGAATTTAAGGAATGTTTTCTCTGGATCTGTGAGGTATGCTAATGGTATTTTAATGGGAATGCATTGAATCTTTACAACAATTTTGGTAGTATGGCCATTTCACAATGTTGGTTCTTCCTATCCATGAGCAAGGAATGTTTTTCCATTTATTGAAATCGTCTTCAATCTCTTTCTTCAGAGTACTGTAGTTTTCATTGAATAGATCTCTTACTTCTTTTGTTAGATTGATTCCTAAATATTTCAGTTTCTTGGATGCTATTGTGAAAGTTATGGTTTCTTTAATTTCTCTCTCAGTCTGTTTGTTGTTTGTGTATAGGAATGCTATTGATTTTTGGGTGTTGACTTTGTATCTACTTACACTGCTGAATTTGTTGATTAATTCAAGGAGTTTTCTTCTGGGGTTTCTGGGGTCTTCCATGTAAAGTATCATGTCATCTACAAATAGTGATAGTTTTACTTCTTCCTTTCCTATCCTTATTCCTTTTATTTCTCTCTCTTGTCTAATTGCTCTGGCTAATGCTTCCAGAACTATGTTGAGCAGGACTGGTGAGAGTGGACATCCTTGTCTTGTGCCTGACTTTAAAGTAAAAGTTTTCAGTTTTTCTCCATTTAGTATGATGTTGGCTGTTGGTTTGTCATAGATGGCTTTGATCAGATTGAAGTAAAGAACATCTATTCCTATTTTCTGTAGAGTTTTTATCATGAATGCATATTGGACTTTCTCAAAAGCTTTTTCTTCATCTATTGAGATGATCATGTGGTTTTTGTCTTTGGCTCTGACATATATCTTGAAAAGCCAGAAAAAGTATAGGGAAAAAAAAGAAATTTTGAAGATTCATATTATCTGAATTCAGGGTACACTCTAAAGTTACATTAATCAAGACAACTTGGCATTGCATCATGACAGATAAGCAAATCAAAACTAAAGAATCAAGAAAAAGATCCACACAAGTAATCTTTAACAACTGATTTTCAACAAAGATAACAAAGTAATTCAATATAGAAATAATAGCTTTTACAATAGAATACAGAATCAATTTTATCCATCTGAAAAATAGTGTGTGTGTGTGTGTGTGTGTGTGTGTGTGTGTGTGTGTATGAAAACTTTTGAAAAGTTTAAAAAACTATCTTGGGCTTGGGTTGAGAAAAAAATATCTGAAACAATACACAAAAAGCATGAATACAAAAGAAAAAACTGATAGTAAGCTTCACCAATATTTATAAACACCAAGTTCTTTGAATGGCACTGCTAAAAAAGGCAAAGACTGAGAGAGAAAATACTTAGAAAATGTATACCCTATACAGAACTGACATATCTAGAATATATAAAGAACATTTACAACTCAAGAAGAATTCAAACAGCACAATATAAAAATGGGCAAAGGATCTGAACAATCACTACACACACACATACACGAGGGAGGGAAATCACAATTTCTTTTGGTGGGGAGGGGGATGCTCAACATCCTTGTGTTATTAGAGAAAACAAGAATAAGCCAGATATGGTAATGCACACCTGTAATTCCAGTACTCAGGAAGCTGAGGCAGGAATATTGCAAGCCAGCTTGGGCTACATAGCCTGTTAAAGGTGAGCCTGGCCTACACAGGGAGACTCTGTCTCAAAAAACAAACAAAGAAGCAAACAAAAAGCCAACAACGAGACACTACTTCAAAGCCATCAGAATAGCTAAAATTAAAATGACAATAAAAAGTGTTAGCAAAGTCATGTACCAAAGGAACTATTATTATACATTACTGATATAAACGCAAAATGTTACACTCACTTTGGAAAACCATTTTAATTTTAATATATGCTTACCGGCAGACTTAGCAAATCCATTCCTGAGTATTTACCCAGAAGAAATCACCACAGGTGTCATCGCAAACAACTATATTTAAATAGGTAACTATATTTAAATAGATTAACAAAGTAATATCTTAGTATTTTAAATAGTCAATCTTTATTCATTATGGCAGAGATGGTGGTGTTTATTCAACTCTACACATTTGTCAAATTCAATGAACTATATACTTTAAAAGAATGAGCTGATTATATGTACATTATACCACAATAAAAAAAAATTCATTCTGAAGTCATCTTTCCCTTAGGCTTGTCTAAATGCTTCTTCCACGTACTTGTATGCTTTCTATGAAGATTTTCATTAATTGAGTTTCCTGGGTCTAATATTCCTGTGTTCTACATCTCTGGATCTTTTAACATTAAGAACAATGTCTGATAGAAAGCCTACGATCAGTTAATGAATTTAACTAATTCTGGCCATTATACTAATATATCTTAGTCTCACTTTCCTCCAAAAATTGATGATTCTATTTTATCTGATCTTTAGTAGTATGTTATTTGTTATACCTATTTGATAGACAAAATTTTGGCTTTCTATAATGATGCTAAAAGTTTCTAGTTGCTTAAAAAACAAATATTTTTCTTTCTTTGCTTTTCTGTATGCTAGCGTGCTTCCTTCCATTATCTACTTCCTAAGGAGACATCTGAATGCTAATTCTCCAAAATAAGGGCAAATTAGACATAAACACGGAAGTCCGCCACCTAAAGAATGTGTAACTTGCATAATGTGATGAAGGCTATCCACGGGCCTACAGCCCTGTGGCCACAATGTTAAGAAGCACCATCTTTCAGGAAATGTGTATGCTTTTAGGTGAAAGATAAATATTAAATTTCATAGTCTCCCCACAGGGAGCCAAATACAGCAAATGGGCCTCAGGGCCAGAGTCTACTTAAGCAGTCTAGAGGAAATAAGTATCTCATACTGAAAAAGAGAAAGGCCCTAAACTAAGTGTCATTACAATATTTTGCTAGGTGGTAAAATATATGCTTGGTAGACACAGGGCCCTGGTTCAACTCACCAGCACCAGTACCCCCTCATCGGTTTTTTAAAACCAGCCCTAAAACAAGAAAAAATAAAAAGGAAAAACACTTTAGAAATTATAGTAGTTTAGTTAAGGAAAGAACATAGATATTCAATGTATTGCTCTGGTCACTACAAAAAGACAAAATAAAAATAATGACTTCACTTGTATATGTAATTTTTAAAAGCTAAATTTGGAAGTAGAGAAAAGAACAGTGATTAATGGGCCGAGGTGAGGGGAAATGTTGGTCAAAGATATAAAATCTCAGTTAGGAAGTTTAAGAGATCTACTATAGGACTGGGGGTATAGCTCAGTGGTAGAGTGATAAACCAGTATCTTACCTGGTTACTTTTCTCTCATTGCTGAGACAAAATACTCATTGCCCAAAATTAAGGAAGAAAAGGTTTATTTAGCTTACAGTTTGGGGAAGTTTCAGTCTATAATCAGCTGGCTCCAAGGCAGGGTGGCACATGGCAGAGGGCAACATGGCAGCCGAAAATGGCAAAAGCAACAAGAGCAAAAAAAGGTAGCAGTGGCAGCAAACAGCCTCTTTGCCTCCCTCATACTTTATGCAAATTATACCTGCCCCAGGGCGGGCGTAGCACTCACACCCATAATCCCAGCATTGAACCAGAAATTGAATGGATCATAGACTCTAGAAGCCCCCCCCCATGACTGCATGAGGCTTTGGGGGGACATCCAGACACCAACCATAACACCTAGCATGTCCAAAGTCCCCAACAATGGGAAAAAAATTAATATTTAGAGAATTAAAATAGGCCAGGTGTGGTAACATATGCCTATAATCCTAGCACAAGGGAGACTGAGGCAAGACAATCACAAACTAGAAGAGAGCCTGGACTGCAAAATGGGACGCTGTCTACAAGGAAAAAAAATTAAAACATGGTAAGTAAAATGAGGGCAGAGATTTTTTTCAATCTGAAAAAAATTAAATTATTCCTTTAAAAAGAAATAATGTGTGCATTACATAAATAATAGAAAAATATCAATGATATTTATAATCTATGACTAACGTTTACAGGTTACATTTAGGAACAGTACCATGGATATCATAGAATAAAATAACATTCACTCCAAGGCGGACTGGAGGGTTACCAAAGACCACATGTACATGCCAGTGTGGCACAACACAAGCAGAATGATTTAAGTCAGCCAAGCTAGGATTTAAGTCCTGACCCCACCCAACTGTGTGATCTTGGGCACATTCTTAAAAACAGTGAGGCTCATTTAGCCACATGGAAAATAAAGGCAATAACATCAACCTTCACCAGGACTGCTATGCACATATATTACTACCTACTTCTTGAGATGGCAGATAGCTTTCATTTCATATACAATGCTCGTAGATGCGGGTGTCCTCGAACACTGTCCAAAAGGATCATGGAGCCACTTTTGAGCTCAGCTAGAGGCAGCTCTATGATCCACGAACTATATCAATTATATGGATACAGGAAAGACAGACAACAAAAGGTGGTATATAAACCAGACATTTGTCACGCCTATGCTCAATAAATGTAGCTCTTTTTATTCCTGGAATAACCTCACTCTCTGGTCAAAAGAAAGGTACATTCTGTATTTCCACTTAATTTTTAGATTCTTGGGGGGAACATTCAGTAAGTCAGAAGAGGCAGAATGACGTAAGAAAGCACATACAAAATAACTAAATTAGCAGCTTAGGTTTCTTCAGCTGAAGCTTTTTAAGCTCAAACATAGTTAACATAAGCAAATAATCATAAAGGTCTCTCTTTGTAACAGAAAATGCACAGACACAATCAATAGAAAGCTTAGGCAGATTAATTTGGAGATGACAACCACCTGAAGCCACAATCCAAAAATTACCTGCTGACCCAAGTATTTCAGCCCATCCAAACAGACTTTCCATTCAATCAGCAGCTGGTACACGTCCTCCTTTCCACCCCATATCTTCACTACAAAGCAGGACACAGATGTATCAAGACGATCTGGCATTATTCCAAAATCAAGACTCCGCCACGTAGGATTCTGTTATTAGAAACAAAAACATGCTTTAGAAAGACTTAACTTATTTACAATTATTTCAATGAAGTGGAAAATAGTTTTGTTTCTAATCAAAAGACCTCATAAATATATGAGATTGTAAACTTAAGTGAACCAAAGACATTCCAATTAGCACAAAGAGGGTGATAATGGTACTTCTAAATTTATCCGCTTATTATAGCCATTAAAAGGAGCATATGTTGCAGTCTGTCACTGACATGGCTTCACATAACAATTCATTCATTTATTCAATACTTAATACATGACTAATAAAAGCCAATACAAAAGCAATGTCCCTAAAGGGCCTCCAGTTTCTAGTTGGGTTTAAATTTCTTTTTAAAATAATTACATTGCTGGAGACATACATAGCACCTGCCTAGCATGCACAAAGTCCTGGGTTTGATCCCAGCACCACGCGTGAAGAGTATAATAATAACCAGAAGGAATAGTAAACCGAAGGAACGCATCAGAAGCTATGAAACATGGCTCTTAAAGGACAAGTAGGATTATACCAGATTAAAACAAGGAATTCCAGGCAGAAGACACATGATCTGTCAGGGATCAGAGTTGTGAAACAGCAAAGCACAGACAGAGAACTAAGAACAACTGCTGACAGGAGACGCAGGACACAAAGCTGGAAAGAGAATCCCGGACTCAATAAGCTAGAAGGTCTTTCATGCCTTGCCAAAGAGATGACACTTTACTTTGTACAAGATGTGGAACTGCTGAAAGGCTTTAAAGTTAAGAATGACATGATCAGTTTGATACTTCTAAAAGAACATCCTTTTTCATCTATATAGTTGAAATTCTCTGAAAAGTCAAACTGTTAAGGGGTTTAATAACTTCAATAGAAAAGAACTACAATGCATTATTTAATTTCACTTATTTCTCCTGTATTTACAGTTAGGGCATTCATTTCATATTAATCAGTAAAGCCAAAGTTCTTCATATAGGAAAATTGTTGTTAGCCTTGTGCTACTTTTATTTCTGAACAAAGAGAGGTAGAGAGAGATGTTTGAGGATCTAGAAGAAGAAAATGGATAAATATCATCACGATAACATAGTTAAGCACATTTATGCAATTAGTTTTATGTTGGATTAAATAAAAACTCAATCCCAGCCATCCAAATATTTTAATCTAAGATCAACAGAATTGAAAACAACTGAAAGGGCTAAAATATTTTTAAATAATAATAATCACCATTAGGCCAGGGATATAGCTCACTGGCACAGTGCCTGCCTGGCAAGGGATTCGATTCCCAGTACCAAATAGTAGTAATAATCACCATCACCCTCAAAGTATTTTTAAATCCAGAAGGAAAGAACATAGAAAAATATATGGAGGTCTGGAAAGCTTTTCCTTGAAGCCATTACTGACTCATACAAATACAGGGCCTTGGTTCTGGTAATCTTCAAGAGAGACAAAGATACAATTCAAGACCCAAGCATAAGCCCCACCCATGTCTTAAAGTCTGTCTCCACATTCAGTTGGGACCAGAAAAAGGTGACAAATCACAGTGCCTGAGCAGAATAAAACCAAGTCCTCCCAAACCCCCAGCCATGAAAGTCTGCAGGACAACTGCCAAAAGGAGCAGGGAGACAACTTCCCCTAAGGAAGTAGTTACAAAGAATGCAGCACAGAGCAGTAAGAAGAAAATTATAGAGAAAGGGTTTAAAAACAAGCATGACAGAGTGAAAAGATCTGATATGCATTTAATAAACAATCCAAAGGAAGAAAATAGATAAAAGCAAAAGCAAAAACATGATTTGGAGATAGTGGCCATATCTGAAAGTGATTTAAAAAGAAAAAAAAAAAAGCACTAAATCACAGTTACAAAATCTCCAGCACGTCCCAAGCAAGGCAAAAAAAAAAGAAAAAAATCAAAACACGTAAAAATGAAATGTGGAATTATAGAACACCAAAACAAAGACAGGATCCTAAGTGCTGCATGAGTAAGTGCACATTCAAAGGAATCATAGAAGACTTACAAGTAGTAGCCAGGAAGCAATGAGATTTTACTTTCCATGTCCTGACAATAAGATACAATTGACAACCTAGAATTCTACACTCAGTGGAATACTTTTCTCAAGCAGAGTAAAATACAGATTCAGACAAGAAAACTCATATGACATCAGCCTATGATCATTAAAGACAATGTGTGAAAGGGTGTACTTTATACACACAGAAGGTAAGCCCAGATAGAACATCTGTGCTGCAAGAAAGAATGAACAAAGAAATGGTAACTATGAATACGTCTAAAAGAGGGGTGAGATTTCTTACACTGCAGAGCGAGTAGCTCAGAAAACTTTCCTCCCAAACAACAATGAAACTGGACAACATTGTTAAAAACAACAGTCTCAAACCTCTGGAAATCAACCAAACGCATGTATCAGAAAGGCTTGGTGGCATGTGCTTGTAATTCCAGCTAGTCAGAAGGCTGAGGTAGGAAGAGCTCAAGCTCAAGGCCAGCCTCTGCAAATTAATAAGAACCTTTCTAAAGTAAAAATAAAAAGACCCCTGGGTTCGATCCTCGGTACCACAAAAACAAAGGCAAGGGCCAATTTCAGGAGCAGTTATTCACTAAAATCTACTAACTTCAGGTTAAGAACAGGACAATGTACAGCATTCTTGTCTGAGGCTGCTTGTATTCCTAACCCCAGTCTGACCTGCAAAGCTGTTCTATTTGAGAGAAGAGGACAAGCTGGAATGGAGCACTGTAAACCCTAAGCCCAGCAATTCTAGGAAGCTCAGTAGCATACGAATGGGGAAGCTGAGAATACAGCTCTGGCTGGGATAAGCAATGCACTGGCAAACCAGCCACAAATTTAATAGGAAGGTCTGGCAAATGAGACAGCAGTAGGGAGCCTTGATAAGCAATTCCTGCATCTACACAGGAGAGTCCAAAGAGGGTCCAAACAACCCCCATATCCCTGACTGGCCATGCGCTGGCATGCGAGCACAGAAGAGACTCAAGAAGGCCAGGCATGGAGACACACACTCGTAATTCCAGCACTTGGGAGGCTGAAGTAGGAGGATCACAATGAGTTTGACAACAGCCTGGACTACACAGTGAGACCCCGTCTCAAAAAAGTTGGGGGGGACTTGAGAAGGCTCAGTGGAACTCAAAAGCTATGGAAGATTTACTGCCTCAACTTGAATTTGGGCAATCACTGGCTCACTCAACTACGTGGATACAAGAGTTAACTACTAGAAGCATGGACAGATTAGGAATAGTAGCAATCACTGGACAGAACCACTGGCTTGAGTGATTAAGAGTCATTTAACTTGAGCTTTTCTGTCAGTGAAGAGAGCTGGGAAGCAATGCAGTAGAAGAAATGCTGCGACTAACCTACACTGTAAATTACATAATCCCCTTTGCCTCAGAATCTTCAGTTATAACTGAAACTACTATCAGAGTTTTAAAGTGATACTAGTGATTCTATTAGTGATACTAGATGATAACACATGAAAAAGAAATACAAAAATGCCTCATCTGACACAAAGAGCTAACAGGTGGAATAAATTAGCCCTGCTGACCCAACAGTAAAGCAACTTGTTAAACTCAAGAGTTAAAAAAGATAAAACACTGTATTTCATCATATCCAAGATACCATCAATTGCAAATTGTATGTTTTCTGTACAATTAAAAAGAATTGGTTTTAAGACGCATTGAGGTTTCAGAAATGCTAAATGGAGGAAGAATTGTGTATCTTAGAAACAATGAAACACACACGCTAAGTCTCTTGTCTGGATAGCCTCGTAAAGACAGTACCGAATTTTGAACCTGGGTCTCTAAAATTTATCTTGTTCTTTTTTGTGTGTTTGGTTTTTGTTTTCTCCCCACTAAGTCACAGATGTCAGAATTTATTATAACAGAGACCTTAAGAGATTATCAATAGTTCACCTTAGACCCCACAGCCGGAGACAACAGCAGAGGGAGCCCTGGCCTCTCTACCTATGCCGTCGCCTGAGAGAAAGGAAGTAATTTCACAGAAGGGGTAATTTCACAGAACTCAAACTTGCTCTTGCTGCTCCATTACACATGGTAACTGACTAGGGCAGACACACAAATAAGTGGCTGAACAAGTAAGGCCAGACCATCATTACAAAAATAAAGCATGCGTCACAGATTAGCCAGGAAGGACCTAGCTAATGTTCACCAGTCACCGGGCTCGCCATCTATATTTGAGAAACTTGAGGCCAGGAGTTCTGGGACAAGCCCTCTGGTTCTGGGGCTTGGGGAGACGTGTGCTCCACTTGATCTGGGTCTCTTTCCCCAACCCAGCCTTATGGAGTAACAGGTTTAATATAAGACAAGGGGCACACAAAGTGTTCCTCACTCTTCCTCCACTTTTCTTTTTTGCTGGTGCTGAGGACTGAACCCAGGGCCTCGCATGTGGTAGGCAAGCAGTTGATCTACACTGAGCCACATCCCCAACTCCTGTTCTTATAATAGTTACACCAGTAGTAAAAATTAATAAAATAGTTTGTATTTTCTATTTATAAAGCATGATTCAGATTAGGTAAGAAGCTGAATCACGTTTTCCAAAGGAATTTAAGCTGTTTTCTGGTCCAGAGCTTAACTTTTAGTATTTTTGACCTCAAAAATAGGATGCCGGGAATAGGGTGTTTTTTCTATGCTTATTCAGGAAATATCTTAGTCCTGACTGTGTCTCCAGAGCACTGTATTATCTACTGGAGAAAACAACAGGAAAAATGACCCAGTCTCACAGCGGGTCTGACAAGGAGTGAAGTTAAGGATGGCTTCTCTGGGGAAGAAATGCCTGAACTGAAAGCTGGTGGTCAGAGAAATGTTACCAGAAAGAATGGGGTGGTGACAGAGACAGGGAAGGGCTCTAGCCAGAGGCCTCAACTTCCTCCTTTGCGAACTTGAGTTGGACTGACAAGTTTATTAAAGTCTCCTTTTAGCACCAATGCTTTTAGAATATGTAAACTAGAAGACAACCTTATTTTGTCACTTTCTCTAAAATAGGCAGCTTCATCATCTGTTCTGTAGTCTATGTTAAGTGAAGAGCAATGCTTGGCACATGGCCCACAACTGATTGCTGTAACCTTGTTAGCTGATAAATCACCATGATTTTCTGATCTATCTTCCCCTGCTCAAAGGCAGAGACTTCTGCAAGTATACTTAGTCTCTACAGTACCCAGCACTCTGTTATTAAAAGTTCAGTAGTCAGGCACCATACTACCTGTGTGACTATGTATTTTCAAATCACAGCTGGGCGTGGTGGCACACACCTATAGCCCGAGCACTTGAGAGGCTGAGGCAGGACAATTATTGCAAGCTCAAGGCCAGCCTGAACTGCATAATAAGGCCCTGTTCCAAAAAAAATAGTCGCCCATGGGACATAACACCAATTTTGTCACAAAGGTGCACTACTGTGAATGTATAATACCTACGTTTATTCTTTAGGATACTTCTATTGGCAAATTATTAATTTTATGAGTTTTATTATACCAAAATGAGTAACAGGAAAAATTATCAAAAAATGAAGTACTGAATTTTTTTATTGAGTATTTATAAAAAAGCATCAAAATTTTCAACATCAACTGGTTTTGGGTATACAGTCTAAAAAATAACAAATAAATCTGCATATGAACTACAATGCAAATACTGATTGAACTCTACAAAAAAATTAATCTTTGCTTCAGTTATCACACCTAAAGCAGTCTTCACACATGAGAACAGCACATTCCATACATACATATCCCTTACACTAACAGCACCTGTGTTTTGCTTTCCTGAGCTTCTCGTAGGACATACTTGACATCTTGCTGATCTTGCTGTTTTGTCAGAAGGTTCTTATTATATTATACAATGTGAGTTGACAGGAACATAAAATATCAAAAGCATGAAATGCTTAGTATGTATTGGGTGTTTAGAATAAACATCAATATTTTTCATCAGCTGTGTACTTATCTTTGCTTCAATTATCACACCGAAGACAGTCCTCGCACATGACAACTGCATGCTCCGTGCACATATCCCACTTACACTGCCAGCACATGTACTTAGCTTTCCTTTCCTATGTAGCAGGCCATTCTTGTCACCTCTCTTGTCTTTATGTTCTGTTAGGAACTTCCTACTATATTGTATAATATGTATTTAACAGGAAAATAAGGGATCAATAAAATAAAATATGAAATATATAATGAGTGCATACTTGCTTAGAAAACCTAACAGATAACATGAGAAATAAAAAAACCTATGTTGGGCTGGAGATATAGTTCAGTGGCACGAGCACCTGCCTGGCAAATGCGATGTCCCGAGTTCAATTCCTGGTACCAAAAAAAAAGGCCAACAAAATGTGAACTACAATGTAAATGCAAACAAAAGTCTACCAGAGATAATCTTTGCTTTGACTGTCACACCCAAGGCAGTCTTCACTCATGAAAACTGCATGTTCCACATACAAGTATCATGTACACTGATAGCATGTGTTTTGTTTTCCTGTCCTTTCCTGTAAGGCACAGTTGACACCTTTTTGCTTTTCCTGTTGTCACAGTAGGTCTCTGTGATGTTGTGCCTGCCTATTCACCCGTCAGCTCACCAGTGCACTCCACAATTTTTTTGCGTAGTTCCCTGCGCAGAATCATTTTGTTTTTCCTCTGCTGTAAATGATCTCTTATGCTTTCCAGTCACAATCTTACAAGAAAATTTCTTTGTGATATTTTGTACTGTTAATTTCTTTGTGAACTATCTAACTATTTGTGCTTCACATTTAGGATCAAGTAAAACACAACTTTTGGCTAGCACTTTGTGTTTCAAGTGACATAGGCGCAGTGTAACTCATCAACAACATCTACTCTGCCTTTTGTTGTAGAAAGTTACCATCTCAGGCTTTCATTTTGCCAAGGTTTCCCTATCAATAATGCCATCATGGTACAATGTTGACATCAGCAGTACCATTTTGTTTTTCTTTGCCATATATGAGGTCAATGTTATATCTTTATGAAATCCAAAGATTGTACCATACAATTCTGTTTTGAAATCACAACATTTTACTTTTAATTTCTGCTTTTTTCCTAGGTGCAGTTCCTATGCTAATTAACTTGTGCTCTGTTAACAAATGTAACATCAACTGGAAACTTGGGAATCGATTGTCAACTGTCACATTCTGATTAATTTCTGAGATGGAAGCAACAAGTCTGTTCACAATATCTTCTGGTTTATTACTACATAAGGACCTGGTGGCTGAGTTCCAAACAACTAGGATTAGAGGTCCCATTCAACCCAGCTATTCCCCTTCTGGGTATTTTTCCAGAAGAACTGAAAACATCAGACCATAGGGATATATGTGCACCCATGTTTATAGGAGCACAATCTGTAATAGCTAAACCTTGGAAACAATCCAAATGCCCATCAACCAAGGAATGGATAGAAAAAATGTGGTATTTTTACACAGTGGAGTACTACTCAGCTATAAAGAATAAACTTGAGACTTTTTATTATTTTAAAGAGAAAAGAAATAAAATATATTAATAAACACAGTGATAGGAAATCAGTAATGGCTGTTGTATTACATATTGCTATCTTCAAATTGGTTGCTCAGATAAATATAGGCATACAAGACTGATTAAACAATTAAACATAATTGTTCCAAGGCTTTTATAGTAAATGAATGCAACTAGAGACGATACTCACAAGCGAAATAAATCAGACTCACATGTATAAACATCATATTGTCTCCCTAGTGTAAGAAACTAAGAGAGTAAAGGATATCCAAACAGCACAATAGAGATTATGAAAGGTAAAGCAACTGTTCAAAAGGAAAGACCAAGGGTGGTGGGGGAAAGGAGAAAAGAATGAAGGTAAGAAAAGAAAAAATATATATACACAACATACCTAAGATAACTGTACTACTAATTTCTATTAGTTCATTGAAAGGAACAATTAGTGCTTATACTGTTTGATCAATTTTGCATTCCTATATCTGGTAATCTGAGCAACTACTTTGAAGATAATAATATACAATATAATAATCATTGTTATTTTCCTAAAAAATAAATTTCTAAATTGAAAGCATAACAAGTCTTCACATTTACCAGGGCATAAATTTTTATGCCTTTTTTGTTTTTGTTTTTGTTTGTTTTATTTGTTTTGAGACAGGGTCTCACTATGTAGCCCAGGCTGGCCTTGGATTTATAGTGATCCTCCTGCCTCAGACTCCCAAGTGCTGGGATGATAGGTGTGAAGCACTATGCCCAGCCTATGCCACGTTCTGAAGTTTTGGGGGCATACAATGCCTATAGCCACAGTGACCATGAAATGCTGTAAGATGTTCATCAACAGTTATGTGTTCAGAGGGTGTGCAAATTCCTTGACAATTACCCACAAACCGCTCAAACCATGAGCAGACAGGAGCCAGATTGTTATAGACAGCTGAGATAGATAGAAATACTATAGGCAGTTAGACAGGGCTGGGCCCTCGAAGAAACCTGCATAAAAGATAAGATACCTGTGGGCCAGACCTCAAGACGGAACACTAAACAAATGCATCCACATACCTCCCCAGGGATGAACAGCAGGGATTGACCACCTTGAAGAGTCTTTGACCCGACCCTTACGGGAAAAGCCCCTGATCTAACCCTTACGGGAAAAGCCCCGCTCTGCATGCCCGCTTGTTACGTGACTCGCTTTCCCATTTGATCCCAGTCCACTCAGTCTTACCTGGACAATTATACCTGTAATCTTATTGGCGTATCATAGTTTTGTCCATTTCCCCTACCTTGGACCCGCCTCACCTCATGGTTTTTCCCTATAAAAGTCCCTGACAAAGACAGAGTCGGTAGGAAGTGAAACCCTCGGAAAGTCTAAGCAGAACCTCCTCTGGAGGAGGGGATCGCAGATCTGACATGGCGCAGTTGGAGGGAGACGAGATAGAGAGGGAGGAGGTTGCCGCTCCAAGCACACCCCTGGCCCATGCCCTCATTTCGGCATTCGTAGCTTCAGCTTCGGAGACCCATTGCCCAGCTGCAAGGGGTGGGGAACGGTAATGCTGGAGCCACATGGTCTGGACCCGCCCCCACCCATAGCACGACCACAGGGTGGAGCCGGGCGGTCCGCTGTGAGCATATGTGCTTTCCCACCTCCAACCATGGCAGTTTGTATACACCCCTGTATGTTATAG